>CAKLBY020000294.1:0-119922 GCA_921007115.2 Peronospora matthiolae
AAAAAAACAAGATTTAAAAAAATACACCATATAACGTTCAACTAATTGTTTATAAAATTAATAAATATCTTTATTTAAAAAAATAAAAAAATTAAAAATTTATTTACACGGTACAGGTTTAGGTAGATATAATGTTTTAAAAAATTTAAAAAAAAAATATATTAAAATAAAATATATTTTAGATAGAACAGTAAAACCTTTTAATGGTTGTAGATTAAAAAAACAAAAACGACGTTAATTTTTAAATTTGGATAGGTGATCGAGTGGTTTAAGGTGTCAGTCTTGAAAACTGAAGTATGTAATAATACCGTGGGTTCAAATCCCACTCTATCCTTTTAAAAGCTAGAGACGGATTCGAACCGTCATTAAAGGATTTGCAGTCCTTTACATTACCATTATGTTATCTAGCCAAGATATTAAATTATAATAATATATATGCATAAAAACAAAAAATTTTTTATCTATAAAAATAAAATTATTTTAACAAACGGATCTTCTATAAAAATAACATCTAATAAATATTTTAAAAATTATCAATTAAATTCAAAAATTTTTAAAGAAAAAAAAATGGTTTCTAATTTAAATTTTAATTTAAATAAATTAAATTTTTTTAAAAAAATAAATTAATATTTATATTTATTTAAATAAATATAAATATATATAAAAATTTCAAATAAAATAAAAAAAAATAAATAAATTAATAAAAAATTTAATATATCCGGAGGTGTAATTAAAGAATTTAATAATATTATTTTTAAATAAAAAAATTTTCTAAAATTAATAATTATTTTAATTTTAAAAAAATTATTAAAAAGTAAATAAATTAATAAAAAAAAATAAATAAATATTATAAATATATAATAAAATGAATAAAAAATAAAATTAAAATAATTATTAATTTTAGGTTCAAAATAAATAGTTAAAATATAAAAATTCGAAAAATTTAAATTTAAAAAAAAATTCCAAATATTAGGAATAATATGAGTAAAAATTAAATTTATTATAAATAAATTAAAAAATAAAAAAAAAAAATAAAATTTTAAAAAAATAAAATTTTCAAATTTATATAATCCTTTTGATAAAAAAAACCAAATTAATAGAAAACTTAATTGAATTGTAATAAATGTTGATATAAAAATTGATATAAAAATATTAGTACTAAAAATTTCAGTAATATTTGTAAAAATAAAATATTTTAACATATTTTTATTAAGTAAATTATTAACTAATAAATAAATTAATTGATCAGAAAAATAATAAGAAATTATAAAAAGATAAAGAAAAGTAATTAAAATAATTAAAAAATTATATTTTAATTCAAAAAAATGTAAATGTAAATAAGTTATTATTTTATTTTTTTTCATAAATTTATTTAGCCTACTTGGTGAAATTGGTAAACACGATAGATTTAAAATCTATTCCCATTAAAGGGTTATTGGTTCAAGTCCAATAGTAGGTATAATTTAAAATCAAAGTGGTGAAATTGGTAAACACATTACACTTAGAATGTAAAGCTTATATGCAATAAGGGTTCAAATCCCTTCTTTGATACTTCTTAAAAGATATATTTTTTTTAAAAAAAAAAATAATCTAAATTAATATAAAAATATTTTTATATTTAAGTAATTAAATATTTTTAGTTTTAAAGTTAAAAGAAAATAATATTAAAAAAAATATATTCTTATAGTGAAAAAAAATTCATATTTTATTCTAATTTATTCAAAAAATATGATTGAAATATATATCAATAATATAAAATTAAAAGTTAATAAAAATTTAACAGTATTACAAGCTTGTAATAATTTCAAAATTGAAATACCAAAATTTTGTTTTCAAGAAAATTTACAAATTGCGGGTAATTGTAGAATGTGTTTAGTTGAAATTGAAAATTCTCCTAAACCTGTCGCTTCTTGTGCTATGCCTCTTATACCTAATATGAAAATTTTTACGAATACACCTTTAGTTCAAAAAGCACGTGAAAGTGTATTAGAATTTCTTTTAATAAATCATCCATTAGATTGTCCTATTTGTGATCAAGCTTCTGAATGTGATTTACAAGATCAAACTATGCTTTTTGGTTCAGATCGTAGTCGTTTTTTTTTTAAAAAACGTGGAGTAGAAGATAAGTATTGTGGTCCTTTTATTAAAACTATTATGACTAGATGTATTCATTGTACACGTTGTGTAAGATTTGCAAATGAAATTTGTGGAATTGATGGTTTAGGAACTACAGGTAGAGGTAATAAAACTGAAATTAATTTTTATTATCCTAAAATTTTTACTTCTGAATTTTCTGGTAATTTGGTTGATTTATGTCCTGTAGGGGCTTTAACTTCAAAACCTTATGCATTTAAAGCTCGTTCGTGGGAATTAAAAAAAAAAGAAGGTATTGATATACTAGATAGTATTGGCTCAAATATTAAAATTGATATTTTTAATAATGAAATTGTACGTATTTTACCTAAAACTAATTTTAATATTAATAAAGAATGGATATCAAATAAAACAAGATATTTTTTTGATAGTTTAAAATATCAACGTTTAAAATATCCATTATTAAAAAATAAAGAAAATAATTTTCAAAAAATTTCATGGTTAACTGCTTTAAATATAATTAATAAAAAATTTATAGAAATTGATAGTTCTCAAATTCAAAGTATTATAGGTGACTTAAATGATTTAGAATCTATTTTTTTATTAAAAAAAAATTTAACTAAATTAGGTATTATAAATGTTCATTATGAAAATTTTTTAAAAAAACAACAAAAAAAAATAAATTCAGATTTAACTTCAAATTTTTTATTTAATAACACTTTAAAATCTATAGAAGAATCTGATCTATGTTTAATAATTGGTAGTGATATTCGTAAAGAAGGTTCTATTTTAAATATTCATTTAATTAATCGTTTAAAAAAAGGAAATTTTAAAATTGCATATATAGGTAATAAAACTAATTTTACTTATCCAATACAACATTTAGGTTTAACTTTTAAAACTTTAATAAATATTTTTTTAGGAAAACATATTTTTTGTAAAGATTTAAAAAAAGCAAAAAAACCTTTAATTTTTATAGGAGAAAATATTTTAAATCAAAAAAATGGTTTTTATTTTTTATCAAAACTTAAAAATTTATATATTTTTCAAAATAATATCAATTTTTTTAATTCAAAAACATCTTTAATTAATTTTTTTGAAATTACTTTTTCAAAATCAAATAATTTTATAAAAAATTCCAAATTATATTATTTATTTAATACAAATTTACAAAATAAATTAAAAATATCTAAAGATAGTTTTGTTATTTATCAAGGACATCATTTTACACAAGATGCTCAAAATGCTAATTTAATTTTACCTGGATTAACTTTTTTAGAAAAAAATGGAATATATATTAATTTAGAAGGTTTAATTCAAAAAAATGAACAAATTTTAAATTTAACTACTAATCAAAGAAAAGATTCTATTATTTTTAGAAATATTTATAAATTTATATTAAAAAAAAATCAATCACAATTGAATTATTTTTTTAAAATTAATGATATTTTACCCTATTTAGTAAAAAAAAAACTAAAAATTATAAATAATTTTTCTAATACTAAAAAATATTTAAAAATTAATATTAATTTTTTAAATTTATTGATTAAAAATAATTATTATACAAATATATTAGAACAATATTCAAAAATATTAATTAGTTCTAATAAAATTATTAAAAAACAATCAAAAAAAAAAACATTATGATATATACCATTTTAAAATTTTTAATTTTAGTATTACCTTTATTGATAGCTGTAGCTTATTTTACTTTAGTTGAACGTAAAATTCTAGCTTCTATTCAAAGAAGAAGAGGACCTAACGTTGTAGGTACTTTTGGTTTATTACAACCGCTAGCTGACGGACTAAAATTGTTTGTAAAAGAAACAATTTTACCTAGTAATGCCGATGTAATTTTATTTATTTTTGCACCTATTTTAGCTTTTTTTTTAAGTTTATTAAGTTGGACTATAATACCTTTAGGATTTGGTATGTTTTTTACTGAATTAAATATAGGTATTTTATATTTATTGGCAATTTCTTCATTAGGTGTTTACGGAATTATTATTGGAGGTTGGTCAAGTAATTCTAAATATTCATTTTTAGGTGCTTTACGATCAACTGCACAAATGATTTCATATGAATTAACTATCGGATTTTCAATTCTTTCAGTAATTGTTTGTTGTAAATCGTTAAATTTAATTTCAATTGTTTTAGCACAAAAAACTGTTTGGTATTGCTTTCCTCTTTTTCCTATTTTTATAATTTTTTTTATTGCATGTCTAGCAGAAACAAATCGTCATCCCTTTGATTTACCTGAAGCTGAAGCTGAATTAGTTTCTGGTTATAATGTTGAATATTCTGCAATGGGTTTTGCCTTATTTTTTTTAGGTGAATATGCTAATATGTTATTAATGAGTAGTTTAACAACTATTTTATTCTTAGGCGGTTGGTTAGCCCCATTTCCTTTTAGTATTAAATTTATTAATTTTTTACCAGGTTCTTTTTGGTTTAGTATTAAAGTATGTTTTTTTGTTATTTTATTTGTAGTAGCTAGAGCAATTTTGCCTAGATATCGTTATGATCAATTAATGCGTTTAGGTTGGAAAATATTTTTACCTTTTACTTTAAGTTGGTTTTTATATACTTCAAGTATTTTAATAAGTTTTAATTGGTTAATTTAAAAATATGAGTATTTTAAATCATTTTATTTTCACTTTTTTTTTATTTTGTCTAGGATTATTTGGAATAATTTTAAATCGACAAAATATTATAATTATTTTAATGTCTATTGAATTATTATTATTATCAATTAATTTAAATTTTATTTATTTTTCAATTTTAATTGATGATATAATAGGACAAGTTTTTTCATTATTAATTTTAACTGTAGCAGCGTCAGAATCTGCTATAGGATTAGCTCTTATGATTGTTTTTTATAAATTATCTGGAAATATTTCAATTTATAAAATAAATTTATTATCTTTATAATAAATTTATTTTATAAATTATACTCATATTTTATGAATAAAACTAATTATACAATCTCTTGGATTTGAACCAAGATTTTAAAGCTTAGAAGGCTAATACTCTACCAATTAAGTTAAGATTGTTTTAGTTTTAAATTATAAAGAATTTTTAGAATTTACATTAAAAATAGCATTTAATGAATTTCTTGAAAGTTGTTTATAAATATTTTGTTTAAATTTTTTTTTTCTTTCTTTTTTAGTTAAAGTTACAGCACCAATTAATGCTATTAATAATATAATACCAGAAGCTAAAAAAAAAAAAAAAAAATAACTATATAAAACTTGACCTATTGTTTCAATATTAGTAATCATATCTAATTGATTAATAAAATTTTTTAAAAAAGGTTTTTCATTAATAAAAATATCGATATTTCCCGAAACATGATCTCTAAAAAAAAATAAATTATTTACTTTTTGAGTAAAAAAAGAATTATTTATTAAATGATAATATGATGTAAATAATTTACTAAACATTAAAAATGTTTCTAAAAAAAAAATAAAACTAATTAAAAAAATAATAGGTAAATAACCAAAATTATTATTAATTTTTTTTTTATCTATTAAAACATTAATATCTAACATCATAATTACAAATAAAAATAATACAGTAATCGCTCCGACATATATAATTATTAAAATAATAGATAAAAATTCAACTTCAGAAAGTAATAATAATCCAGTTGAACTAGTAAAAACTAATATTAAAAAAAATGCAGAATAGATTGTATTTGTAGAATATATTACAAAAATAGCCGAAGTTAAAGCTATAATTGAAAAAGTATAAAAGAAAATGGTTTCAAAATTCATATATTTAATAAAATCAATTATAAAATTTTATTTTTTTATTCAATTAATAAAAAAATAAATAAAAATAATAAAATTATTATACTATTAAAATAATATATAATAGAAAAAAAAATAATATTTATTAAAAATATAACACCAATAAACATTAATAAGGAATAATGATAAATATAACCAGTTTGTAATAAAATAATTTTTTGACTTAAAAAAGAAAAAATAGTTGTTAAACCGTAAGGACCACATATTTCAATTAACCCTTTATCAATCATTTTATACGTAAAATTATAACCAATTTTTAAAATATATTGATTAATAAATTCATAATAAATTTTATCAAAATACCATTTTCGATTTAAAAAATTATAAAAATAAATTCCATATTTAGAAATTTTTAAATTATATAAAAATTTAAATTTAAAAAAATATAAATAAAAAGCGCCAAATAGTCCACTAAAACTTAAAATAACCGGTAATATTTTAAAAAAAGTTGGTAAAAATTCGGAATCAATCATTTGATTATTTATAGGATTTATATAAATTGAATTATTCCAAAAATTAGAACCTAAACCAACAAACATATCTTTAGAAATATAACCTATAAAAATACTACCAAAAGCTAATAAACCTAAAGAAATTCCCATTTCTAACGGAACATCATGGGCATTTTTAATAACATTTTTATATGCATTAGTTTCAGTTAGAAAAGCAAAAAAAATTAAACGAGTTGAATAAAAAGCTGTAAAAAAAGCACCAATAGTACCTAACCAGTACGCAAAATGACCCATTTCACTAAAACTTGCAAAAGCCACTTCTAATATTAAATCTTTAGAATAAAAACCTGTTAAAAAAGGAAAACCCATTAAAGATAAAGAACCTATTAAAAACATAATATAAGTAAAAGGCAATATTCTTCTTAAACCTCCCATTTTACGAATATCTTGTTCATCTCCCATTGCATGAATTACAGCGCCTGAACATAAAAATAACAATGCTTTAAAATATGCATGATTAGATAAATGAAAAATCGCTAAAGGATAATTAGATAATCCGCAAGCAAAAAACATATAACCTAATTGACTACAAGTTGAATAAGCTATTATTTTTTTAAAATCATTTTGTACTAAACCTACGGTACTAGCAAAAAAAGCAGTTGATGCTCCAATTACTGTCATAACTTTTAAAGAAAAAATTGAATATTCAAATATAGGTGAACAACGTGTTATTAAATAAACACCAGCAGTTACCATCGTTGCTGCATGAATTAAAGCAGATACAGGTGTTGGGCCTTCCATAGCATCAGGTAACCATAAATGTAAAAAAATTTGAGCAGATTTTCCCATAGCTCCTAGAAAAATTAAAATACAAATTACATCTATTATACTTAGAAGATAACTACAAAAATTAAAATAAAAATTTGGAACAAGAGAAATTGCACCAAATGTACTAAAATATTCAATTGTTCGAATATTATAGAAAATAGTTAAAACACCTAATAATAAAATTAAGTCACTAATTCTATTAATTAACATGGCTTTAATTGCAGCTTTATTAGCTTGTAAACGTGTAAACCAAAAATTAATTAATAAATAAGAACAAAAACCAACGCCTTCCCAACCAACAAACATTTGCATAAAATTATCACCTGTAACTAATATAAGCATAAAAAAAGTAAATAAAGATAAATAAGACATAAATCTTGATAAATGTGGATCAGTTGCCATATATTGAGATGAATATAAATGAACTAATGTTGAAACACTTGTAATAACAACAAGCATTATCATAGTTAAACTATCAAATAAAAAACACCAATTACAAGAAAATAAACCACTATTAATCCAATTTGAAATATAAATAAGATATTCATAATTATAGGTAATTGAATCATAAATAATAATTAATGAAAAAATACAACTTAAAAAAGTTGTTAATGTGGTTATAAAAACTGAACCTTCACGTCCAATATAAAAACCAAATAATCCAGCTGCTACTGAACCTAAAAAAGGTAAAAAAATCAACATTAATAATAACATAATTATAAAATAATTGAGAAATATTTTATTTAATATTTCTACTTAAATACTAAATAATTTGTTAGAATTTAGTTTAATAGTTATTTTATTTAGACATTATTAAATTAAATATAATTAATAGATTTTTAATATATATAAAATTAATTAATTTAAAAGTAAATAAATATAAAATTTAAATGCTTTAAGGAAAAAATGATTTAAAAATTTTTCTTAAAGCATTTAAATTTTATATTTATTTACTTTTAAATTAATTAATTTTATATATATTAAAAAATAAAATAATCAATTTTAATAAATTTATGGCAATCAAAAATTATATAATAGATAACCAATTTACTTTTTTAGATATGGCAGAACCTTGGCAATTAGGTTTTCAAGATCCAGCAACTCCTGTAATGGAAGGTATTATAAACTTTCATCATGATTTAATGTTTTTTTTAATTATTATTACAGTATTTGTTTGTTGGATGTTATTTAGAGTTATTACTCTTTTTGATGAAAAAAAAAATAAAATACCTTCAACAATAGTACATGGTGCTACTATTGAAATTATTTGGACTTCTATACCAGCTTTAATTTTATTAATTGTTGCAATACCTTCATTTGCTTTATTATATTCAATGGATGAAGTAATTGATCCAATTATTACTTTAAAAGTAATAGGAAGTCAATGGTATTGGAGTTATGAATATTCAGATAATTTAGAATTTTCAGATGAACCTTTAATTTTTGATAGTTATATGATACAAGAAGATGATCTAACAATAGGTCAATTTAGGATTTTAGAAGTAGATAATCGTGTAGTAGTTCCAACTAATAGTCACATTCGTGTACTAATTACGGCCTCAGACGTTTTACATTCTTGGGCTATTCCTTCCTTAGGTATTAAATTAGATGCATGTCCAGGTCGTTTAAATCAAACCTCAATGTTTATTAAAAGAAAAGGTGTTTTTTATGGACAATGTAGTGAAATTTGTGGAGTAAATCATGGTTTTATGCCTATTGTAGTAGAAGCAGTATCATTAGAAGATTATTTAACTTGGTTAAAAAATAAAATTAATTTTAATTTAGATATTTAAATATAAAACAATTTTTTATGGTATTTAAAACAATAAGTATAATTTTATTAATAATAATATTATTTACAGATATCAAACATATAATTACAAAAATTAAACAATTTTTTAATAAATAAAAAATTTATTTTTATTAAAAAACCAACGTTTTTTTAATCTAAAATATAAAATTTTGCATTTAATTACAATATAATAAAATTTAAAAAATATAAAAATGAATTTTAAAAATATAAAAAACTGGTCAACACGATGGCTTTTTTCAACAAATCATAAAGATATTGGAACTTTATATTTAATTTTTAGTGCATTTGCTGGTGTTGTAGGTACAACCTTATCACTTTTAATTCGAATTGAATTGGCTCAACCTGGTAATCAAATTTTTATGGGAAATCATCATTTATATAATGTTGTTGTAACTGCTCATGCTTTAGTGATGGTTTTTTTTTTAGTTATGCCTGCATTAATCGGAGGTTTTGGTAATTGGTTTGTTCCTTTAATGATTGGCGCACCTGATATGGCTTTTCCACGTATGAATAATATAAGTTTTTGGTTATTACCCCCAGCTTTATTATTATTAATTTCTTCAGCTATTGTTGAATCTGGGGCTGGTACGGGTTGGACAATTTATCCACCATTATCAAGCGTTCAAGCACATTCGGGACCTTCCGTAGATTTAGCCATTTTTAGTTTACATTTAACAGGAATTTCTTCCTTATTAGGAGCTATTAATTTTATTTCAACTATTTATAATATGAGAGCTCCAGGTTTAAGTTTTCATAGATTACCTTTATTTGTATGGTCTGTTTTAATTACAGCTTTTTTATTATTATTAACTTTACCTGTATTAGCTGGTGCAATTACTATGTTATTAACTGATCGAAATTTAAATACTTCTTTTTATGATCCATCAGGTGGGGGTGATCCTGTTTTATATCAACATTTATTTTGGTTTTTTGGTCATCCTGAAGTTTATGTTTTAATTTTACCAGCTTTTGGTATCGTAAGTCAAGTTTCTGCGGCTTTTGCAAAAAAAAAATGTTTTTGGTTATTTAGGTATGGTTTATGCAATGTTATCTATAGGTTTATTAGGTTCAATTGTATGGGCACATCATATGTTTACTGTTGGGTTAGATGTAGATACTCGCGCATATTTTTCTGCTGCTACTATGATTATTGCTGTACCAACAGGTATTAAAATTTTTAGTTGGTTAGCAACTTTATGGGGAGGTTCTTTAAAATTTGAAACTCCTTTATTATTTGTTTTAGGTTTTATTTTATTATTTGTTATGGGTGGAGTAACTGGTGTAGTTATGTCTAATTCCGGTTTAGATATTGCATTACATGATACTTATTATATTGTAGGACATTTTCATTATGTATTATCAATGGGTGCCATTTTTGGAATATTTACAGGATTTTATTATTGGATTGGAAAAATTTCTGGACGTAGATATCCTGAAATTTTAGGCCAAATTCATTTTTGGTTATTTTTTATAGGGGTGAATATTACCTTTTTTCCAATGCATTTCTTAGGTTTAGCTGGGATGCCTAGACGAATTCCGGATTTTCCTGATGCAATGAGTGGATGGAATGCTGTAAGTAGTTTTGGTTCTTATATATCATTTTTTTCAGCTCTTTTTTTTTTTTATATAGTATATGTAACATTAATATACGGTAAAAAAATAAAAAATTAGTTTTATATTAATAATTTATATATATATAAATATATATATATATAAATTATATTTATTTATTAAACATATAAATATTATTTAAATTTATATAATATAAATAAAAAACAAATTTATTTTTTATTTATATTATAACGTATTAAAAATGATTCAACTTTACCTAAAAATGGTATAACTATGATAAAAAATAAAAAATAATAAATCATACTTATAATACCTATTTCAGTGTAAGGATACTCAACGGGGCATTGTCCTACCCAACCTAATAATAAAAAAGTTATAACTAATAACCAATAACATACTTTAAATAAAGGTCTAAAAGCAGTACTTCTAATTTCCGATGAATTTGTAAAAGGTATAGTTAATAAAATAATTAAAGAACCAAACATTGCTATAACACCTCCAATTTTATTTGGAATAGAACGTAAAATAGCATAAAAAGGTAAAAAATACCATTCAGGTACAATATGTAAAGGAGTTTTCATTGGATTAGCTTCAATATAATTATCAGGATGTCCTAAAGTATTTGGATAATAAAATACGAAAATAAAAAATACTAAAAATAGTGTCATTAATCCAAATAAATCTTTAGTATAAAAATAAGGATAAAATGGAATATTTTCGGTTTTTAAAGTAATACCTAAAGGATTATTTGAACCAACTTCATGTAATAAAATTAAATGTACTAGTACAGCACCTATAATTACAAAAGGAAAAGTAAAGTGTAAACTGAAAAATCGATTTAATGTTGGATTATCTACAGCAAAACCACCCCATAACCAATCAACAATATCTTTACCTATTAAAGGTATTGCAGAAAATAAGTTAGTAATAACAGTTGCACCCCAAAAACTCATTTGACCCCATGGTAAAACATAACCCATAAAAGCAGTAGCCATCATTAAAATAAATATAATAACACCTGAACACCATAAAGCTTCGCGGGGTGTAATATAAGAACCATAATATAAACCTCTAAAAATATGTATATATACAACAATAAAAAAAAATGAAGCACCATTTGCATGTATATAACGCATTAACCAACCATTATTTACATCTCTCATAATATGTTCTACACTGTTAAATGCTAAATCAATATGTGATGTATAATGCATTGCTAAAAAAATTCCAGTTAAAATTTGTATTACTAACATAATCCCGGCTAACGAACCAAACCCGTAAAAATAATTTAAATTAATAGGTGTAGGATAATCTATTAAATGATTATTAATAACAGCAAATAATGATTTTTTATTCCATCTCATAATATGAAATCAAAAAATTAACCAAAAAACAAAAATATTATACTATAGATTTGATTTATTTTTTATCCCAAGGATTATTAAATTCAAATAATCGATATTCTTGAGATAAATTAATAGGTTCATAAACTACGCTTTTTTTTTAATTCATTATAAAAAACTTCTAAAAAACCACTTAAAGGAAAATCTTTACGTAAAGGATGTCCTTCAAAACCATAATCAGTTAAAATCCTTCTTAAATCTGGATGATTAAAAAAAAAAATTCCAAACATATCCCAAATTTCTCTTTCACACCAATTTGCAGCTTTATATATATTAATAATAGAATCTATTTGTTGTAATTCATTAATTTGAATTTTAATTTTTAAACGACTATTAAAACGAATACTTAGTAAATTATATATAATTTCAAAACGGTTTTCTTTATTAATATAATCTACAGCACAAATTTCAGATAAAACTTTAAACTGACTATTGGTATGATTTTTTAAAAAAAAATAAAACAGGAATTAATTTATTTTTAGAAATATTAATACATAATTCATTTTTGTAGATTGTATAATTTATTATAGGTAAAATTTTTAATAAATATTGACTAAATTTTTTAAATACTGTCATAAAATAATTATAAATATTTATAAAATAAATAATTTATATACTTTTTCAAAGAAGTATTAAATTTAATACCTATTTGAAAGAGTATATAATAAAAATTAATTTATTATATTTTAAAAACTTTAATTTTACTTAAAAAGCAAATAAAATTAAAAAAGCCATCATTAAACAAAATAAAGCAATTGCTTCTGTTAAAGCAAAACCTAAAATTGCAGTTCTCATTAATTCTTGTTGTAAAGAAGGATTTCTTGAAATACCTATAATTAAAGAACCAAAAACATTTCCAATACCAATACCTGCACCAATTAGACCTAAAGTTGCTAATCCTGCACCTAAAAATTTAGAAGCTTGTAATAACATAAAATTTATTATTATTTTTTTTTATTTAAAGTATCTTAAACGATAGATTTTTAAAAATTATTTTGTTTATTATTTATATCTAATCCTAAAATAAAAAATCATTATCTGATTTTTATTTTTTATGAAAAATTAAATTTTTATTATTAATATTTGTTCTCATTTTTTTAAAAGGTTTTTTTATTCCTTAATTATTGTAATAAATTATAAATATAAAGATCTATTTTTTTCACAAAATAAATATTATTTCTATCGTTTTGTATCTTATTTTTAAATTTATTTCTTATCGTTAAAAAAATTACGAAACTTTAATAAAAAAAAGCTTTTTCCTTAAAGGATCGAAATTAAAAATAAATAAAAATCAAAATAATATTAAAATTATTATAATTATATTTAGTTTAGTTATTTAAAATTTTTATAAAAACCTTTATATTAATAATAAAATATAAACTATTATATAATTTAAAAATAAAGTTGATTTAATTAATTAAATCAACTTAAAAAACAATAAATTTTATTTATTTTTATAAATATCTTAAAACAGAATTACCATTCTAAAGCATCGCTACACCAAATATAAATAAAACCTACAACTAATTCAACTAAAAATTCAATCATAGTCCAAAAACCCCATGAAAAATTAGAACTTAAAGTTAAAACCCAAGGAAAAACAAAAACAGCTTCTAAATCAAAAATAATAAAAAGAATAGCTACTAAATAAAATTTTACATCAAAAATTTTTCTAGCATCATCATACGGATTAAATCCACATTCATAAGCTGTTAATTTTTCTAAATCATCTTTTTGTTTGACTAACGAAAAAGATAAAATAAAAATTAAAATTGATAATAATAAACTTAATATTAAAAATATAAAAATTTTGGAATAATTTAATAACATAATTATAAAAATTTTGTTTAATAAAATATAATAATTAAAACGGAAAAAACGGGACTTGAACCCGCGACTTATAGCGTGACAAGCTATTACTCTAACCAACTGAGCTACTTTTCCTTTATTATATTATTAATGTAAATTTAAAGCATCATTTATATACATACAAGTTAAAATAGTAAATACATAAGCTTGAATTAAAGCCACAGCAATTTCTAAACCTACTAATAAAACTATAATAATCAAAGGAATAAAATGTGCAATAAAAATAAAACTATTTACATTTAACATTGTCCAAGCAAAACCTGCAATTACTTTTAATAAAGTATGTCCAGCCATCATATTCGCAAATAATCGAACAGGTAAACTTATTACGCGAAAAATATAAGAAACTAATTCAATAGGAACTAAAATAGGAACTAATGCAATACTTGCACCACTAGGTAATAATAAATTTAAAAAATTTAATTTATGTTTTTTAATACCAATTAAATTAAATCCTAAATAAATTGTTAATGCTAAAGTAAAGGTAATAATTAAATGACTAGTTATCGTAAAACTATAAGGAATCATTCCAATTAAATTACATAATAAAATAAAAAAAAAAATAACAAAAATTAAAGAAATAAAATATTTACCAGCTTTACCTATACTTGAATAAGTTAATTCAATAGTAATATTAAAAATCATTTCAAAAATTTGTTGAAAACGTGTTGGAATAAATTTAGTTTTTATATTAATAAAAATATATAAATAAACAAAACCTATTAATAAAATTAAAGAAGCATTAGTAAATACAAAAGGTATTTGAAAAATAGGTAAAATTTCAAATTGTTCTAAAGGACTAAACATAAAATTTATTAATTAATTACCACCCCACCAATATACAGCTACAAATAAAAATAACCAAACAACATCAACAAAATGCCAATACCATGCTGCCGCTTCAAAACCAAAATGATGCTGTTTAGTAAAATGATGATTAATTAATCTAATAGCACTTACTATTATAAAAATTGTTCCAACAATTACATGAATACCATGAAAACCTGTTAATAAAAAAAATGTTGTACCATAAATACTATCAGAAATAGAAAAAGAACTTTCAATATATTCATAAGCTTGAATTAGTGTAAAAAAAAAAAGCTAATAAAATAGTAATAATTAAACTTATTATAGCATTTTTTCTATCACCAAAAACTATTGAATGATGTGCCCATGTAATTGTAGCCCCAGATGATAATAAAATTATAGTATTTAATAAAGGTATACCCCAAGCATTTACAGTTTCAATACCTAACGGTGGCCATAAAGAACCTATTTCAGGTGTTGGGGCTAAAGCTGAATGAAAAAATGCCCAAAAAAAACTAACAAAAAATAATAATTCACTAAAAATAAATAAAATCATACCATTTCTTAATCCCAATTGTACTTGTTTTGTATGTTGACCTTCATATACAGCTTCTCTAACAATATCACGAAACCATGTATACATAGTTAAAATAACCATTCCTAAACCCGTTAAAGTTAAAAAGTGACTACCGATATAACCATGAAAATACATCGCACTACCAAAAGTTAAAAAAAATAATCCAAACGAAATAATAAAAGGCCAAGGACTAGGATCTACTAAATGATAAGGATGTTTTTGTGTGTTTTGTGTGTTTTGTGTAATTTTTTTAAAAAAATTTAAATCATTATTAAATTTGTTGATATTTGAATCATTAGTTGTTGTTTCAATTTGTAAATTTTTTTTATTAATATAATAATAATTTTTCATAAAAGTTTAATAATTCTTAATAATTAATTATTTAATGATAAATAATTTTTTTAATCAAAAACAAGATTAAATTTTAATTTTTTTATATTTTTATAATATTGTTTTTTTGTATTAATTGTTTTACTTTTATTTTTTGAAGTTTGGATAATTTCAGTTATGATAGTTTTTAAATTTGAATTTAAAAGTAACCATGAAATTGATTTTTTAATTTGTTTATCTTTATTTAAAAGCATTAAAAAATATCTATCTTTTTTTTTTTTTTTTTTATTTCTTTTTTTATTTGGAATACTTATTGCTTTTAATTTTGGTAATAAATTATTAATTGATTTAAATAAGATAAAATTAGGGTTTTGTTTTGTACTTTTTTTTAAATTGATTAAAATATTTTTAAATATGGTTTCTGAACAGGTTTTTTTACCTTTTTTTAATAACATATTCATAAATAATTTTTTTATTTTAGACTCTTCGTATTTTAGTTCCATATTTTGAGCGGGATGTTTTTCGAGAATAAATTCCTAATAAATCGTATTTTCCACGAATAATATGATATTTTACACCAGGCAAATCTTTTACTCTACCACCTCTTACTAAGATAATAGAATGTTCTTGTAAAGTATGACCAATACCTGGTATATAAGTAATTATAGTATATCGACTGGATAAATGTACTTTTGCTACTTTACGCATAGCTGAATTAGGTTTTTTAGGCGTAGTCTTATAAACTCGTAAACAAATACCTTTACGTTGAGGACATTGTTTTAACGCGGGACTTTTATTTCTTTTTTTTTTTTCTAAACGTTTTTGTTTTTTTAAAAATAATTGATTAATTGTTGATGATGACATATAATTTTATTATTGAATAATAACGGACTTGAACCGCTAACATTTTCGGTGTAAACGAAATACTCTACCAATTGAGCTAATTATTCATTGGGCCTAAGTAGATTTGAACTACTGACTTTACACTTATCAGGCGTATACTCTAACCAACTGAGTTATAGGCCCTTTTGAAGTAAAAGGATTCGAACCTTTGATTTTCCGTACCAAAAACGGAGGCCTTACCACTTGGCTATACTTCAAAATACATATATGCTTAGAAAGATTCGAACTTTCATTTTATAGATTCGCAATCTAAGGCTTTATCCAAATTAAGCTATAAGCATAATTTTAGTTTTTTTTTATAATTTTAACATTTATTAATAAATTTTCTGATAAATATTTTTTAATTAATATTAAAAAATTTAATAATTGAAAAATATTTTTAAATTTTATTTCCATTTTAGGTAAATATTTATCATAAATAAAATGTTCTCTTGATTTTTTATTTACGTGGGGTGATTTTAATAAAGTAAAAATTTTTTTTTTTTTTTATTTGAAATATTCCCGGGATATTTATATGTTTTAATTTATTAATTTTTTTTAATAATATTAATTTGTGTTTAAGTTGATTTATTTTTTGAAAAGATTGAAAAGTTATTCTTAAAATATACATATTTCAGTAATTGTCTGAAGGTGGATTTGAACCACCGACACAAAGATTTTCAGTCTTTTACTCTAACCAACTGAGCTATTCAGACAAAATATTATATTAATAAATATAAATAAATTTTGTTTAAATTTACTAATATAATATTTGGAAAAATAAATAAAAATAAAATAAATTGAGTATTAAGTACTAAAATGATACTTTGTACTTTATTTATTTGATCAATATACATTTTTCTTAATATTTTTTCAAAATAAATTATTTTTATTATTTTTAAATAATAAAAAGAACTTATAATACTGATAAAAATACCAAAAAAAACTAAACTAAAATCATTATTTTTTATAGCAGAAAAAAATATAAATAATTTAGAAAAAAATCCAGCTAACGGCGGTATACCAGCTAATGAAAAAATATTTAAAATTATAATAACAGATAATAATTTATTAAGTGTATATATATTTGATAAATCTGTTAAATATTTAATAGGTTTATGATTTATATTTAAAGATAAATAAGAAGTCCATAAATTTATACTTGTTATAATATAAATAATAATATATAATAAGATAAAAGGAATATTATTTAACATATTTGAAGTAAATCCTATTAAAATAAATCCGACATGACTTATAGAACTATAAGCTAATAATCTTTTTATTTTTTTTTGTTGTAAAGCAGATAGTGCTCCAATTAACATTGAAAAAAAGGCAAGAATATAAAAAAATAATTCAAAAAAATAAGAAATAGAAAAAAAAACATCAAAAACTAAACGAATTAATATTCCAACAAAAGCTATTTTAGGCACAATCGCAAAAAAACTAGAAATATTATTTGGAGCACCTTCATAAACATCAGGTAACCAAAAATGAAAAGGAGCTGCACCTAATTTAAAAACCAAACCAACTAAAATAAAAATAAAACCATATAATAAACTTATTAATATATTAATATTTTCTATAAAATTAATATTAGATAAAATTAAAAAAATATGATTAAAATTCAATGAACCTGTAATGGCATAAATTATAGATGAACCGTATAGAATAAAACCTGAAGTAATTGATCCTAAAATAAAATATTTTAAACCAGCTTCAATCGATAAAATAGATTTTTTTTGGGTTGAAGTTAAAATATAAAAACTTAAACTTTGTAGTTCAATTGCTAAATATAAAGTAATAAAATGATTAGATGAAATTAATAACATTAAACCTAATAAAGCAATTAACATTAAGATATTAATTTCATACGAATTTATTTTTTGTTGTATTAAATATTTTTTTTGAATTGAAAAACAAATAATTGTTGATAAAATTAAAATAACTTTAATAAATTGAGTAAAATTGTTAATAATTAATACCCCGTTTAATAAATTATTCGAAACATTAGTAATATTTAATGTTAATATTAAAAGAATTAATAATAAATATATTATTATAGTAGTAATATTTTTAATAATCAAAATTTTTTGAGCATTTTGATTTTTTTTATAAAAAACTCCAAATAATAATAAAATTAATAAAATAGTTGTTAAAAAAAATTCTGGAATAATAAGTTCAAAATTATTATAAAAAATTTCTTGGAAAATCATATGTTTAAAAGAAATAAATATTTTTAAAATACTTACTTACTATATATGCTATATATTTATAAAAAAATTAATTTATAAATATTTTTTATAATTAAAAAAAAAAAAAAATAAATGCCTTTAAAAAAAATAAAAAATTTTTCAATAAATTTTGGTCCACAACATCCTGCAGCTCATGGTGTTTTGCGTTTAATTTTAGAATTAAATGGAGAAGTTGTTCAAAAAGCTGACTCACATATAGGATTATTACATAGAGGTACCGAAAAATTAATAGAATATAAAAATTATTTACAAGCGTTACCTTATTTTGATAGGTTAGATTATGTTTCAATGATGTGTCAAGAACATGCATATGTTCTTGCTGTTGAAAAATTATTAAATTGTAATGTTCCTTTAAGAGCTCAATATATAAGAGTACTTTTTTCAGAAATAACACGAATTTTAAATCATTTATTAGCAATTTGTTGTCATGCTTTAGATGTAGGTGCTATGACACCTTATTTTTGGGGTTTTGAAGAACGAGAAAAATTAATGGAATTTTATGAAAGAGTGTCGGGTGCACGTATGCATGCAGCTTATTTTAGGCCTGGTGGTGTTAATCAAGATTTACCTAAAGGTTTATTAAATGATATTTACATTTTTTGTGAACAATTTAATACAAGATTAGATGAAATTGAAGAAATGTTGACTAATAATAGGATTTGGAAACAAAGATTAGTTGATATTGGGATTATTTCATCTAAAAATGCCTTAAATTTTGGGTTTAGTGGTGTAATGTTACGTGGATCTGGTATTTCATGGGATTTAAGAAAAACACAACCTTATGAAATTTATAATCAATTAGAATTTGAAATTCCTGTAGGTACAAATGGGGATTGTTATGATCGTTATTTGATTAGAATAGAAGAAATGAGACAATCTATTAGATTGATTGTACAAATACTTAATAAAATACCAAAAGGTCCTATTAAATTAGATGATAAAAAAATTACAAATCCAAATAGAATTCAAATTAAAAATTCTATGGAATCGTTAATTCATCATTTTAAATATTATTCAGAAAATATTAGTATAAAAAGTGGGGAAACTTATACTGTTATTGAAGCCCCAAAAGGTGAATATGGTGTTTATTTAATCTCTGATGGTACCAATAAACCATATAGATGCAAAATAAAATCTCCTGGATTTTTTCATTTACAATCTTTAGATTTTCTAGCAAAAAATCATATGATTGCTGATGTTGTTACTATTATAGGTACTTTAGATATTGTATTTGGTGAAATTGATAGATAGATAAATTAAAAAATAAGAAAAATCATTTATTACTTACTGATTTATTATAAAACAAAAATATGTTTAAAAAATTTTATTTTTTTAAAAAATATAAATTAAATCAATTACAAAAAATTAAAAAAATTTATAAATATATTTATTTTTTTCGTTATAATGATTTAAATATTAACGAAATAATATCGTTAAAAAAAAATATTAAAAAATATAATTATAAAATATTGATGTTAAATAAAAAATTAACTAATCAAATTTTTCCAAAATTAAACGGACAAAGTTCTATTTTAATAATATATGGAAATAATAATTTTAATTTAGTAAAAGATTTATTTAATATCAAAAAACTTAATTTTATTTATTTAATTATTTCAAATAATATTTATTCTTATTTAAAAATAAGAAAAATATTTAATCAAAAATATTTACCTTTAAATAATTTAATCATTTGTCCTTTTTTAAATTTTATCTATTATTTAAGAAAGATTTAAAAGAAGGCGATTATAACTTAAAGGTAGAGTGTTAGATTGTGGGTCTAAGAGTTATGGGTTCAAGTCCCATTTTTCGCCCTCTTTTTAGCTTTTCTTAAGTTTGTATGTTTACTAAATTAATTCTAATTTTTTTACTTATTCTTCCATTAATGACAGTAATTATATTATTTTTTTTAAGAAATGAACAATTTATTAAAAATTTTAGTATTTTTATGTCATTTTTTATTTTTTTAATGTCATTACCTTTATGGATTTTTTTTGATAAATCTACCTCTAATTTTCAATATTTATTTAAAATAGATTGGATTAGTCAATTTAATATTAATTTCTATTTAGGTCTTGATGGTATTTCATTATTTTTTATAATTTTAACAACATTCTTGATTCCTATATGTATGTTAATTAGCTATGAAATGATTATTAAAAATGTCAAAGAATATTTTATTTTATATTTTATTTTAGAATTTTGTTTAATTATTTCATTTAGTGTATTAGATGTACTTATTTTTTACATTTTTTTTGAAAGTGTATTAATTCCAATGTTTTTAATTATTGGAATTTGGGGATCACGAGAACGTAAAATTAAAGCATCATATTTATTTTTTATGTATACATTAGCAGGTTCATTATTTATGTTTATAGCCATTATTCATATATTTTTAACTGTGGGTACTACAGATTATCAAATATTATATTATAGTAATTTTAATTTTTCATATGAAAAATTTTATTTTTTAGCTTTTTTTTTGACATTTGCTGTAAAAGTTCCTATCTTACCATTTCATATATGGTTACCTGAAGCACATGTAGAAGCTCCTACTGCAGGCTCGGTTCTATTAGCAGGTATTTTATTAAAATTAGGATCTTATGGTATGATTCGATTTTTAGTTCCTTTATTTCCAAAAGCAACTTTATTTTTTACACCATATATACTCTTATTATGTTTAATATCTATTATTTATGCTTCATTAACAGCGATTCGTCAAACAGATTTAAAACGTATTATTGCTTATGCTTCTGTTGCTCACATGAATTTTATTATTTTAGGTATTTTTTCATTAACCGTTCAAGGTTTAGAAGGAAGTATTATTCAAATGATTAGTCATGGTTTAGTTTCTAGTGGATTATTTTTTTCAATAGGATGTCTATATGATAGATATCATACTCGTTTCATAAATTATTACGGAGGTTTAGCACATACAATGCCTTTATTCTGTATTGCTTTATTTATTTATGTTTTAGCAAATATGTCAATTCCAGGTTCGAGTAGTTTTGTAGGAGAAATTCTTATTTTAACAGGAGTTTTTGAAGATAATACCACAACGGCTATTTTTGCAACAATTGGAATGTTTTTAGGAGGTATTTATTCTTTATTATTTTATAATCGAATTTGTTACGGTAATATTCAAAATTTTTATTTAAAAATTTATTATGATTTAACTTATCGTGAATTTTTAATACATTTAATTTTGATTGCAAATATTTTTTTATTAGGTTTATATCCTAAAATTTTTGAAAGTTGTTTACATGAAAGTGTATCAAAAATTTTAATACATATAGATTTTTCTTATTTTTATTAAACAAAATATATTTTGTTTAATAAAAAGCCCTTTTAGTCTAATGGTTAGGACCTTGCCTTTTCACGGCAAAGATACGAGTTCAATTCTCGTAAAGGGTATAAAAATATATATTTAATATATTTTTGATCAAATAATTATAATTTATTTATATATTAAATATTTATAATTATTAAAATATGATAATTTAATAACCTTTTTATGGCTATTGAATTATCATATATACTGGAATCAAATATTAAAAAATATAAGGATGAAAAAAGTTTACAAGAAACAGGTATTGTTCTTTCAATGAGTGATGGTATTGCTAGATGTTATGGTTTAACAAAAATTCAAGCCGGTGAAATGGTTGAATTTAATAACGGCAACATTAAAGGAATGGCTTTAAATTTAGAACCTAATGTTGTAGGAGTTGTTGTTTTTAGTAATGATAGAGAAATTAAAGAAGGTAATTTTGTAAGAAGAACAGGTTCAATTGTTAGTGTACCCGTAGGTCCTGAAGTTTTAGGTAGAGTAGTTGATGCTCTAGGACAACCTATTGACGGTAAAGGTCAAATAAATAGTAAATTAGAAAGTCGAGTAGAAGTAAAAGCTCCAGGTATTATGCCTAGAGAAAGTGTTAAAGAACCTGTACAAACAGGTTTAAAAGCTGTAGATAGTTTAATTCCTATTGGTCGTGGTCAACGAGAATTAATTATTGGAGATAGACAAACAGGTAAAACTTCTATAGCTATTGATACAATTATTAATCAAAGAGAACCTCATTTAAGAAAAGATACAAATAATCAATTATATTGTATTTATGTTGGTATAGGTCAAAAAAGATCAACTATTGCCGAATTAACTAAAACTTTAGAAGAAAAAAATGCTATGTTTTTTTCAATTATTGTAGCAGCTACTGCATCAGATTCAGCTCCATTACAATATTTAGCTCCATATACAGGATGTGCTTTAGGAGAATATTTTAGAGATAATGGAAAACATGCTGTTATTTTTTATGATGATTTATCAAAACAAGCAGTAGCATATAGACAAATGTCTTTATTATTAAGAAGACCTCCAGGTCGAGAAGCTTATCCTGGTGATGTTTTTTATTTACATTCACGTTTATTAGAAAGAGCTGCTAAAATGAATAGAAAAATTGGTGGTGGTTCTTTAACTGCTTTACCTATTATAGAAACTCAAGCAGGTGATGTATCAGCGTATATTCCAACTAATGTAATTTCTATTACTGATGGACAAATTTTTTTAGAAACTGAATTATTTAATGAAGGTCAAAGACCTGCAATTAGTGTTGGATTATCCGTAAGTCGTGTAGGTTCTGCTGCTCAAATTAAAGCTATGAAACAAATTGCTGGTACCATGAAATTAGAATTAGCTCAATTTAGAGAAGTACAAGCTTTTGCTCAATTTGGTTCAGATTTAGACGCTACTACTCAACAACAATTAAATAGAGGAGTTCGTTTAACTGAAATGTTAAAACAGGATTTAAATATTCCTTTATCTGTTGAAGATCAAATTGTAATTATTTATTTAGGTGTTCGTGGTTTTTTAGATAAAATTGCAGTAAATAAAATTTCAATTTTTGAAACTAATTGGTTAAATTTTATTAAAACTAATAAATCAGATATTTTAGAAGAAATTTTAACTAAAAAAGAAATTTCAAAAGAATTAGATAAAAAATTACATATTTTAGCAACAGATTTTACAAATAATTTTATAACTAAATAAAATTTTAATAAATAATAAATAGAATTCATTAAGAAATTTTATTTACATTTTATTTTTTTATTAAGTAATTTAAGTAATTATTATAAAAATTTTATACATATATGAAACAACTTTTTGTAAAAAATATTTTAAATTTTTTAGAATTAGATGATCTTCTTACAGAAATCGCATCTAATCAAATAAAAATATTAAATACTTTAGAAGAAATTCAACCTTCTCAACTTAACAATAATAATTTAATTGAAAATCAAGATATAAATTATAATTTAAAAATATTTTTTGTTATACTCTAGGAGCGGTAGTAATTATAGGTATTATTTATTATTTTACTTCCGGAGGTGGAGATGCAGAAACAATTAATAATATTTATTCAAATATTAGTCACGAAATTATTGAAAAAATAAATATAAATACGACTATTACAGATAATAATATGAAACATATGTTAGATACAATGATAATAAATGATAATCATTTAGTAGATGTAATTAATAGATTACTTATAAAAAATAGTGAACAAATCCATAAAACTCTATCTATTCGAATATTCAATGCTATTCTAAAAAATGGTCGATCTTTAGAAGATATAACTAAAATTTTAGAAAATACAACTTTACCAACAAATGTTGGTAATATTACTACTAATTTAAAAAAAGTTGTTTTTTCAGATGAATCTTAAAAAATTGTTTTTAATAAAATATTAAATAGTAAAATAATTAAAATTTTTGAAGTTAGTTTATTAAATTCAAATAACTTTTATATATTTAGGATTACCAACTTTTGGTGTAAAATTTCAAAAACAATAACGAACCTTTTGATACAAAAAATTAAAAATAATTAATTTATAATTATTTTTAAAATATAATAAAATCTTTTTAGATTATAATTAAATAGTAAAATAAAACAAAAAAAAATATGGGAATAATGAAATATTTAAAATTTACGTTCAAAAAATTTTTAGGATTAGATAATGATTATGAAAATTTATTATTAAATCAAGATAAAATTATTGAACAATTGCAACAATTGGAAAAATCTGAATTAAAAAGTCAACAAACAAACTATTCAGATTATTTAAATTTAAAAAATTTATTAATATTATTAATTTTATTAGGTTTTTTAGGTGGAGGTTTTTGGTTATATAATGCGGATTTTTTTAATAATTCAATTTTAGAATCTATTAAATCTTTAGGTAATTTATCAAAAGATTTACATAAAATTGATCAAAATGGAATTTTTGACACTTTAAAAAAATTGAATGAAAATTCGATTAATATGAGTACAGAAGAAATTAAATTATTAATGGAAATTAAAAATTTATTATTAAAAAAAGGAATTGATGAAAATCCTTCATTAAAAACACCTATTGCTGGACTTTTTGATAATAAAAAAATAGTATGGAATGAATAACAAAATATGAGAAGAATCGAAGACATAATAACGCAAACAACAGAGACTACCTCTACACAAATCAATTTTCCTAGTACATTTAGAATGATATTAAGACCAATAAGTCCTATAGGAATAAATAGTTTTCGTGAAAGATTAGAAAATAGTATAAATAATATTGAATGAAATAGAGTACCTTATATGACTCAAATTAAAGATATTCAGGTAATTGATATTGAAATCATTATCATTATATATAACAATAAATAATTTAATAAGTTCTATAAGAAAAAATAAATTTATACAAAACATAGTAATTATTTTTTTAATTTATTTATTAAAATAACAATTAAAATTTTTAATATATATTTCAATAATATATAATAATAAATTTTACATAAATATAATGTATACATATATTTTAATTTAATAAAATATTATAAATCTAAATTTAAATTCCCTTTTTTAAAAAGTATTTTAAATAAAATTTTATTTTTATAACTTGAATTTAATTAATTTCAGATTTTATAAAATTTTTTTGATTTATAATATTTTAATTTTTAACATAAAACAAACAGGAAAAATGGGACTTGAACCCATAACAATAATTTTGGAGACTATGATTTTACCAATTAAACTATTTTCCTAAAATTTTTAGATTAATTTAAGAATGTTTTAAAGATCTCTTCCAGACACAGGTTCCCCTACAACTACCTTGTTACGACTTCATCAAAGTTACTAACCACTTTCTAGGAATTTTAATTTGTTTAATTAAAATTATAAATTAATTAATTTAATTAACTAATTATTTAAAATTATTAAAAAACTAAAAATTATTTTAAAAACAATCAACTTCCCTGATGTGACGGGCGGTGTGTACAAAGTCCAGTAACATATTCACCGCAACATGCTGTTTTGCGATTACTAGCGATTCCAGCTTCATAAGGGCGAGTTTCAGCCCTTAATCCGAACTAAGATAATTTTTAAAGATTTGCTCCAACTTTAAAATTATTGCCTCTCATTGTAATTATCATTGTAGCACGTGTGTAGCCCAACTCATGAGGGCCATGAAGACTTGACGTCATCCCCACCTTCCCTTAACCTATCATTAATTTTTTCATTAGAGTACTTTTACTTTTATAATAAATTAGTAACTAACAATAAGGGTTGCGCTCGTTAAAGGATTTAACCAAACATTTCACAACACGAGCTGACGACAGCCATGCAACACCTGTTCTTTATATAAAATTTTATAAAAAAATTAGCAAGAGTTGGTAAGGTTCTGCGCGTATTATCGAATTAAACCACATGCTCCACCGCTTGTGTAGACTCCCGTCAATTCCTTTGAATTTCAATCTTGCGATTATACTTTTCAGGCGGAGTGCTTAACGCGTTAGCTGTTATATCTAAAAATTTTCTAAATATTAGCACTCATCGTTTACGGCATGGACTACCGGGGTATCTAATCCCGTTCGCTACCCAAGCTTTCGTTTCTCAGTGTCA
Source organism: Peronospora matthiolae (assembly GCA_921007115.2). Taxonomy (NCBI): domain Eukaryota; phylum Oomycota; class Peronosporomycetes; order Peronosporales; family Peronosporaceae; genus Peronospora; species Peronospora matthiolae. The sequence continues at coordinate 26,631 of CAKLBY020000294.1, forward strand.
GTATATACCCAGATAATTGCCTTCGCTATAGATCTTCCTTCTATTATCAACATATTTTATCACTACAATAGAAATTCCATTATCCTCTATTTATACTCAAGTTTATCAGTTTTGAAAAAATGTATAAAGTTGAGCTTTAATTTGTTTCTTTCAACTTAAAAAACCACCTACAAACTCTTTACGCCTAATCATTCCGAATAATGCTCGCTCCTCCCGTATTACCGCGGCTGCTGGCACGGGTATTAGCCGGAACTTCTTTTTTAAGTACTGTCATTTTCCTCCTTAATGAAAGAGCTTTACAACCTAATTAGCCTTCTTCACTCACTCGGTATTGCTGGATCAAGCTTTCGCTCATTGTCCAAAATTCCCCACTGCTGCCTTTAAAAAAGTTTGGGCCGTGTCTCAGTCCCAATGTGGCTGATCATTCTTTCAAACCAGCTAAAGATAATAGGCTTGGTAGTCTTTTAAACTACCAACTACCATAATCTTACGTAAACTCATCTTTTAACGTTATAAAAACTTTAATTTGATTTATTCAGTATTTTTATAAAAATAATTATGCTGAATTAAAAGGTAGATAATTCACGTGTTACTCACCCGTTCGCTATGTTTTTAAAACATTCAACTTGCATGTGTTAAGCATACCGATAGCATTTATTCTGAGCCAGGATCAAACTCTATTTATATTTTATAAATAAATATTTAATTATAATTTTTAAAAAAACAAATATTTAAATTTTTATAATATAACATTCCTATATTAATCTTAATTTTATCTTAAAGGATAGCTTTTTCCATATTTTAAAAAACAGGAAAAAATCAATAGAAAAATTTATGATTTATTTTAAATAGTATACATCTTCTTAAAAATTATGGAGAAAGTAGGATTTGAACCTACGTAGAAATTATTTCAACAAATTTACAGTCTGCCGCCTTTAACCACTCAGCCATTTCTCCTAAAATAAATTGTGATTAGTGGGACTCGAACCCACAATATTTACTTGGAAGATAAAAGATTTACCAATTAATCTATAATCACAGATAAAATAAAATAAAAATGTCAATTCTATTATTATCCCCATTAATTTTTTAAAATGGAGATACCAAATACTGCCTTTGGGTCCATCAATAAAGCAAAAAAAGGGATTTGAACCCTCAACATTAACCTTGGCAAGGTTATACTCTACCATTGAGTTATTTTTGCTATTATTTTATAATACAAAAAGTGAATTTAATAATAAAAATAAAATATTTTTATCTGTACTATTTGTATGAATTGAGATATCAATTGGTGGTATATTTTTAAATTTAAAAAATTCAGTTTTTAACTCAAAAAAATCTAGAATATTTTTAATTTTAAAATTTAAAGTATTTTTATTTTTTAAATTAATGTTTATTTTTGTTAAATTTGGTAAAATAAAAATTAAAATTTTTTCTAAAAAAAAAAAAATATTATTTTTTCTTAAAGTTATTTTACAACCTATAATCGAATTTTTTTTAATTTTTAAAAAAATATTATTTTTTTTTGATTTAGTTATTATAGGTTTTTGATTTGTTATTAACTTTAAAAGTAAAATAATATTAATTAATTTTTTTTTTTCAATAGTTGAATTTTTAAAACCAATATTTAAACAAATTTTAGTTATTTTAGGAATTTTAAATATATTTTGTAAATTTAATTTGGTTAAAAGATCGTATATAGTGACATTTTGGTAATATTTTTGTAAATTGGTTTTCATAATTTTTATATAATATTAGACGATAATGATAATATTTTAAAATTTTTTTGTTTTCTAAATTCTGTAGTAATTGGACCAAATATACGTGTTCCTAAAGGTTTATTTTGATTATTTAAAATGATTATACAATTTTTATCAAATTTTATAGTATTACCAATTGTACTTTTTTTCGGGGAAATCGTATGAATAATTAATGCTTTAAATAAATCACCTTTAATTATTTTAATTTTTTTTTTTTGATTTAAACGTAATTTTTTAGCTGAAATTAAAATTGTATCACCTATTTTTCCAACTTTTTTTTTATATATTTTTATACATTGTCCTATTTTTATACCACTATTATCATTTATTTTTAATTTAGTTTGAATTTGAATCATAAATTATTTTAATATTTATATTTGATGAGAGTAGGATTTGAACCTACATCTTCAGATTATGAGCCTGATAAGTTAACCTGTTACTCTATCTCATCTTATTAGTTAATTTCGGAAGAAAAGGATTTGAACCTTTGATCTTTTGTTCCCAAAACAAACGCATTAGCCAGACTATGCTATCTTCCGTTTAAAAATAATAATGTAATGATGGTAGGATTTGAACCTACAACATTAGGATTATGATTCCCATGCTCTACCATTAAACTACATCATTTTAGTTTATCCTTATTATAAATTTAGTAATAAATAAAATAAGTCGAAGTGGGATTTGAACCCACGAGTTAATAAAATTAACTGATAGTTTAGCAAACTACTGCCTTAAACCAAACTAGGCTATTCGACCAAAACATAAAAACTTCTTTGATAGGATTTGAACCTATAACCTAATGGTTAACAGCCATTTGCTCTACCATTGAGCTACAAAGAAATAATTATATTTTTAAACTTTTAGTATTTTTAAGCTAAATATTTTACAATACTTACACTTTAAACCTATCAATGTAATGATCTTTTACAGTTTTTATATAAAAAATTTTTAAGAATGGTTTCTTACTTAGATGCTTTCAGTAATTATCCAAAATAAATTTAGCTACTCGGCGATGCTTTTCAACAACCTATACACCAGAGATTTACCCTTCTCGGTCCTCTCGTACTAGAGTTAGATTCTTTCATTTTTTAAAATATCTATAGAAGATAGGAACCAAACTGTCTCACGACGTTCTAAACCCAACTCACGTACCACTTTAATCGGCGAACAGCCGAACCCTTGGAACCTTCTTCAGCTCCAGGATGTGATGAGTCGACATCGAGGTGCCAAACGACTCCGTCGATAGGAGCTCTTAGGAGTCATCAGCCTGTTATCCCCGGAGTACCTTTTATCCGTTGAGCGATAATCTTTCCACAAAGAATTATCGGATCACTATGACCGACTTTCGTCCCTGTTTGATATGTCTATCTTACAGTCAAGCAAGCTTTTATCATTATACTCTACAATTGATTTTATTAAATCCAATTTGAGCTTACCTTTGTACACCTCCGTTACTCTTTAGGAGGTGACCGCCCCAGTCAAACTACCAACCATACACTGTCTATTTAAAAAATATTAGTTATTTATTTTAATAAGAGTGGTATTTCAAAAATATCTAAACAATTTACTAGCGTAAAAGTCTTAACGATTACCACTTATACTACACATATTATATAAAATAACAATATAAAGATGTAGTAAAGGTTCACGGGGTCTTTCCGTCTAACTATAGAGAATCCGCATCTTCACGGATAATTCAAATTCACTGAGTCTATATTGGAGACAGCGGGGATGTCGTTACACCATTCATGCAGGTCGGAACTTACCCGACAAGGAATTTCGCTACCTTAGGACCGTCAGAGTTACGGCCGCCGTTTACTGGGACTTCCATTTAATGCGTAAACATTTCCTTTTAATCTTCCAGCACCGGGCAGGTGTCAGACCCTATACATCATGTTACCATTTAGCAGAGTCCTAAGTTTTTATTAAACAGTCGCAACCCCCTATTTTGTGACACCTAATTAAAAAATTAGGTACTTTTTATCCCGAAGTTACAAAGTCATTTTGCCGAGTTCCTTCAATATAGTTCTCCCATTCACCTTAGTCTACTCGACCTATCCACCTGTGTCGGTTTAGGGTACGGTTTTTAATTAAAAAGTTATTTCCTGAAAAATTTAAAATTTTTGTCACTTTTTAAAAAAATTTAATTTAAAAATTATCCCATCAAAATTTGCTTTCGTCAAATCTTTCTTAGGGGCCGTTTCACTCTATGTAATACATTTGAACATAGAAACCCTTGGATTTACGGTGATAATGATTCTAAATCATTATTTTTTGTTACTAATGCCAGCATTTTCTTTTCTGATATCTTCAACATATTTTACAATATATCTTTATTAACATACAGAATGTTCCGCTACCGTTTTATTTTTTTAAAATAAAACTTGCCGTTTCGGTAAATTTCTTAAGTCTCGATACATTTTAGGCGCAAAAAAACTAGACCAATGAGCTATTACGCTTTCTTTAAAGGATGGCTGCTTCCAAGCCTACCTACTGGTTGTAATAATTTTTTCACTTCCTTTTTCACTTAGAATATTATTTTGAGACCTTAACGATCAATCTGGGCTGTTTCCCTTTTGACAAAAGACCTTAGCGCCTAATGTCTGTCTATTTAAATTACGTTTTTTTGTATTCGGAGTTTCCAAGAATTTAGTAAGTTTTTACACCCCTTAGCTCAATGAGTGCTCTACCCCAAAAAAAGATTTTAAATGCTCTACTTCAATAGATTTCGCGGAAAACCAGCTATCTCTGAGTTTGATTAGCCTTTCACTCCTAACCACAAATCATCTCCATATTTTGCCACATATGTGAGTTCGATCCTTCAAATAGTTTTACCTATTTTTCAATCTGTTCATGGTTAGATCACTCAGTTTCGGGTCTTATTTTGATAACTAATAAAGCTTTTTAAAACTTGATTTATCTGCGCCTATTTTATTAAATTAAGCTTGCTATAAAAATAAACTTGCTGGCCCATTATGCAAAAAGGTACACTGTCACTTTTTAAAAAAGTTCCAATTGATTATTAACATTAAGTTTCAGAATTATTTCAAACTCAAAAGTTCTTTTTCACCTTTCCTTTACAGTACTTGTTCACTATCGATCATTAATTTTTAAAAGGTTTTGAGGGTGGTTCCCCAATATTCAAAAAAGATTACACATACCTCTTTTTACTATTATAAAAATACGAATTATTCTACAGGACTTTCACCTTTTTAAGTAAATTTTTCAAAATTTTTCGAATATTTTTGTTATTTTTATAAACCTAATTTCCATTTTCATTCGTCATTACTAACGGAATCTCGTTTGATTTTTTTAATAGTTACTTAGATATTTCACTTCACTATTTTTATAATTTTCACAAAGAAAAAGTTTTCTTTAGGAAATCTATATTTCAAAATAAAATATAATTTAATATAGCTTTTCGCATTTTACGTCCTAAAAATAAAATTAATGCCAAGGCATTCACTTAATGCTTTTGTTATTTTAAATAATAATATTACTACTTAAACCATTTAAATAATTTAAATTTTTATTTTTTTTTTAAATATTCATTAATTAATTTTAAATTTAAATGAAAAGGGTATAAAATTGTTCTAAAAGAAGGTTTTTTAAAAAAAATACCAATTTTTTTTTTTTTATTTCTATGTAAATATGCAGTTGTTAAGGGTTTTAAAGGTTTTTGTTCACCTAAAATATAATAAATATTATTTTTTCTATCCAAATAATTTTTATATTTATAAAATCTACTAAATTGATCTTTTTTTCTATAATTTTTTTTTTTTTGCATATTTTATTTATTTTTAATAATTTTAATAATATCACCTTTTTGTAATAAAAAATTAGGTTTACTTATAATTTTATTATTAATTTTAACTTTTTTATGATTAATTAATTGTTTTGCTTGAAAAATTGTTTTTACTAATTTTAATCTTACTAAATTTATATCTAAACGACTTTCTAATAAAATCATAAAATTTTGAAATATGTTTATTTTGTTATTTTTTTTAGATAATTTTTGAAATATATTTTTTAATTGATATTCAGGAATACAACCATAAAAATTTTGAAATTGTTGTTTTTCGAATAATCGTTTTTGAAAAAATTTTTTACGTTTTTCCGGTTTTATTTCTTTTCTATATCTTAATCTTTTTTTAAATAAATTCCATTTTTTAGATTTTAATTTTAACAAGTTTAAATTTTTATGAATATTTCTGTTATTTTGAAAACATATTTTATTTCTTGGGTTTAATTTATTCATATATTATTAAAAAATTTTACGTAATAAATACATTAAAATATATATTGATTGAATATTTTTAAAATTTGTTATTATAGGATAATCTATATTTTTTATTGTTTGACTTGTATTTATTAATGAAATAATTGGTATTTTTAAAGTATAAATTTCTTGATTTAAAAAAGTATCTTTTATTGAATTTTTAACAATTAAAATTAATTTTATTTCATTTTCTTTAATTAAATAATTAATAATTTTATTAAAATTATTATTTTTAATTTTATTTGTAATTAAACCATTTACCCATTCTTTATTAAAAAAAATAATATTAGAATTTTTTTTACTAAAGGCTGTAGTAAATAAAAATTGAATTTCCTTTGAATTTCCGATTATTAAAATTTTTTCTTTTTTTTGAATTATATGTTTTATTAATTTAAAAATACGTTTTAAAACATATGAAACATTTTTTAAATTAATTATAGTTCTATCATGTCTAATTCCATAAATAAATGGTAATAGTTCTTTATTTGTTGAACTTAAAGACTCTCCATACATATTTTTTGATTTAAATAATAAATTTAAAAAAATATTATTATTATTATTTTTTTTTTTTTGTATCATATTTATTTATTTTTTACTTTTTTTTCCGTCTTTTTGTAAAATTTTCTCATTTTTAAATAATAAACCTTTTCCTTTATAAGGTTCAGGTTTTTTATAATTTTTAATATAATGAACAAATTGTTTTAAAAATATATAATCTATACTACTAAAAATTAAGGTGTTTGCTTGATTAATAATTTCAATATTAGAAGGTATTGAAATAATAATATTATGACTAAATCCTAATTTTAAAATTAAAAAATTATTTTCAATAAAAGCTTTAAAACCTATACCTTTTAAGAATAAAGTAGATTTAAAATTTTGTGAAATACCTTTAATTTTAATTTTAATTAATTTACTATATAGATTTATAATACTTTTTTTATTTTTTTTTATATTAAAATTTAATACTAATTTATTTTTTTTTACAAAAAAAAATACATTATCGAGTACTCTTAATGTTAAAAAACCTAAAGAACTTTTAAAAAAAAGTATTTGTTTTTTTTTAGAAATTTTTATATTAGTTGGTACAATAAAAACTTTATCAATAAAAAAAAGTTGAATAGAACCTAAAGAACTTTTAAAAAAAATTTTATTTTTTAATTTGATATTTTGTTTTAATATTCGAAGCATAATTTTAAAAAATTTTACAAATTAATTCACCACCAACATTTAATTTTTTAGCTTGTAAATTCGTTAAAAGACCTATTGATGTTGAAATAATATAAAATCCGGATTTTTTTTGATATAAATCTTTATTAGCAATATATAAACGTTTACCTGGTTTTGATAAACGTTTTATATCTAATATAACTGCTTTATTTTTTCTATATTTTAAATAAATATCTAATTGATTTTTTGAATTTATTTTATAACTTTTTATAAAACCTTCTTTAAGAAAAATATTTAAAATGTTTATACTTTGTTTTGATTTTTGATGGCTTATTTTTGATTTTTTTGCTAAATAACCATTTTTTATTTTTGAAAATAAATTTGAAAGTGTATCAGTTATCATATTTTTTAATAAATTACCAACTATATTTTGAAACACCTGGTAAATAACCTATAGAAGCTAAACGACGTAATTGAATTCGTGAAATTTTAAATAAACGATAAATACTTTTAGAACGCCCAGTTAAAACACATAAATTTTTAATTCTAGTAAGTGAAGAATTTTGATGAAAAAAAAACCATTTCTGTTGTAGTTTCCATCGTATTTGTTTTTTTAGATTTAAATTTTTAGAAATAATTTTTAACGTTAATCTATTTTTTTCAAATTTTTGAAATAAATAACGTTGTTTAATATTTTTTTTTATTTTTTTTTGCATAAAATCTTTAATAATATAAATAAGAATATGGAGATAATCGGATTCGAACCAATAACCTTATATTTGCAAAACATACTTTCTACCAATTGAAATATATCCCCAATAAGTGTATTGGGATTTGAACCCAAGACCCTCGGATTAAAAGTCCGGTGCTCTACCAACTGAGCTATACACTTATATTTTAAAAATTAAATAAAATTAAAAATTTTTTTAAATAATAAAAATCTTTGATTTAAAAAACAATTAATTTTTTTATTTAATAACAAATTAAAAATTGGTGTTTTTTCTATTTTACTTTTTTCATTTTCTTTATAAATTGATAATTTTTTTATAAAAAATAATTTAAAATTAAAACAAAAAGTTTTATAAGAATTATTAAAAAAAAAAATAATATTATTTTTTTCAAAATTAATTTGATTTTTTTTTTTAATATCAAAGATAATTTTTTTTTTTCTAAATTTTAAGTTATAGCAAATTTTTGGTAAAAAAAAATAAGTAATAAAAAAATAAAAATTAAAAAAAAAAAATAAAAACCATGAAACTTGATTAAAAAACGAAAATTGATCGAATTGAGGCATAATATAGATAAGATTTTAATTTTTCAACATTTATTTGACTTGAAAGAATACTTTTAATATTATTTTTTTAATTTATATTTCTTAAGTTTTTGATTTTTAAAAATTTTTTGAATATATGACAATCTAGAAAATTCTTTTTTATTTATTGTTCGTAAAGTTTTTTTTGAATTAATTTCAAAATTTAAATATTTTATTTTATAACAATTAATTAATCTTGTTGAATTTATTTTTTTTTTATAAAACCCTTTTTTATTATATTTATTAAAATAATTTTTTTTTTTATAATTTAAAGCAGTATTTAAATTCACAGGTTTCATAGCAAAAATAAAACCTAAAACAGAGATAAAAATTTTTTTATTATTCCAATTTGCACCTAGTAAACGTCCTTTAATTACCTTAATTACCTTAATTATATTATTTTGGTTTTTTAAAATATTTGTAAACATTATTTTATTAAATTGATAAATAATATTATATGTTAAATCGTAATTAAATAATAAAACATTTTCATATTTTAAAGCTATTGTTGAAATTTTACCTATTTTTATTAAAGTAAACGGTAAATAAATATTTTTATAATTATTAAATTCTATTACATATGATTCTAAATTTAAATTATTATACAAAATTATATTTTCAAAAAATATATTTTTTAATTTAAATTGATTTTTTTTTAAAGTATTATTTTTTAAAAATTGTTGATAATTTACTAAATTATTAATTTTTTGTTTTTTCAATTTTTTCATTAAAAATTTTTTAAATTAGGCTTAGTAGGATTTGAACCTACAACTATACCGTTATGAGCGGTATGCTCTAACCAATTAAACTATAAGCCTAATTATTTATAAATAAATTTTGTTTTAACTGGTAATTTATTTGAACTTGCTTTTAAAATTTTTTTTGCATTTTCTAATGAAATACCGCTTATTTCATATAAAATTTGTCCTTTTTTTACTTTAGCAACCCAACATGAAAAAGCACCTTTTCCTTTACCCATACGATTTTCAGTTGGTTTTGAAGTAATTGGAATATCTGGAAAAACTCGAATCCAAAGAAATCCTAATCGTTTCATTTTTCGAATAATTATTTTACGAGTTGCTTCAATTTGTTTTGAAGTTAAACGAGTTTCTTCTAAAATTTTTAGTGCATATTTTCCATAAATAATATTATTCGTCTTTGTGGTTTTACCTATAAGTTTACCTTTAAATTGTTTTTTATATTTTGTTTTTTTTGGAAATAACATAATTAAAAAAATTTTATTTTTTTAAATTTAGTGGGGTTTTTAACGGTTTAAAAAAAATCCATAATTTTATACTACAAATACCTGATGGTGTTTTGAATTCATTAAAATGGTATTTTATATTATAGTCTAAAGTATTTAAAGGAATTTTACCTTTTTGAAAAATTAATTTTTTTTTTCGTTTTGATTTATTTAAACGTCCTTTAAATTGTAAACGATAACCAATAAAATTGGAAAACATTTTAAAAAATTCTTGAAACATATTATCTATATTATTTATAAATTTTTTATGTGTTTTTTTTCTTTCCAACGTTTGTTTAATATAATATGTTATTATATTAATATTTTTAGTATAAAAAGAATAACTAAAATTATAAATCATTTTTTTAATCTTTTTATTAATTCTATTATTTTTTTTTAATTTTTTAAAAATTATTTTTAAATTTTTTTTTAAATTAAAAAATTCAAAAAAATGAATATTTTTAATAAATAATTTTATTTTATTATTAGGATAATATAAATTTAAATGATTTATAATTTTATTATAAGATAATTTATAATATTTTGTTCGATTTTTTTGTATATAAATATATATATTTATATTATTTGACGTTTTTATTATATTAATTTCTATTAGTTTTAAATTTTTATAATTGAAAATATTATTGAAATATTGTTTAATATCTAAATCAAAATGTAATAAATTTGAATATTCATTATCATTTACAATCCATTTTGAATTCCAATTTTTTTTTTTTTTTAACCGTAAACTAATTGGTATAATTTTTTGACCCATAATTTATTTTTTTTTTTTATATATATGTTTTTTTCGTGTATTTATAAATTCACCAAATTTAAAACCAATCATTTTATCTTTTATTATTAAATTAATAAAAATTTTACCATTATAAACACTTACAGAATAATTTTTATATTCAGGTAATATTATTAAATTTTTATTAGTAATTTTTGTCCATTGTTTTTTTTTTAAAAAATTAACTTTAAAAAACGGACCTTTATATTGACTTCGAGACATAATTATTGAATAATTAATTTTTTATTTTTTTTTCGTGTAGGTTTTCCTTTAGTTATTTTACCTTGAGGTGTTACTGAAGATCTACCACCACTTGTTTTACCTTCTCCTCCACCATGAGGATGATCAACAGGATTTTTAGCTACTCCACGTACCGAAGGTCGTTTATTTAACCATCTTGAACGTCCTGCTTTACCTAATTTAATTTTTTTATGATTAATATTAGAAACAACACCTAATGTGGCATAACAAGTTAATAAAATTAATTTTAATTCACCTGAATTTAAACGAATTTTAGCATATTTATTATTAATTTTTTGAATTAATTGTGCTGACGTACCTGCACTTCGAATTAATTTCCCTTTTGATTTTGGATATAAACTAATATTATGTATTAAACTACCAATAGGTATATTTTGTAAAGGTAAGGCATTACCTACTTTTAATTCAGCATTTGGTGTACTTTTTATATATTGATTTAATTTTATACCTTCAGGGGATAAAATTAAATAGGATTGGAAATTATTTTTAACATAAGCAATATGAGCTGATCGATTTGGATCATATAAAATTTTAAGTACCGAACCTTCAATATTATTAGATCTATTAAAAGTAATTTTTCTATATAAACGTTTATGACCACCTCCTCTGTGTTTTACTGTTATTTTACCTTGATTATTTCTACCATTTGCTCTTTGAAAACCTTTAGTTAAAGGTTTAATTTTAAAAATACGAGTTAAATTATGTTTTTTTAATAAAAATGTTTGACGTTGTGATGGGGTTATGGGATTTATTTTTTTTTCTATCATTTTATATGGTATATAGATAAAATCTATTATGTTACATATTTTTAATAAAACAATTTCAGATTCAAAAAGTATTTTATATGCATTAATTATATTATACGGTATTAATAAATTTCAATCGAAGAAAATTTGTAAAAATATAGGAATTAATCCTCAAATCACCTTTAATAAACTTAAAAACAACCACGTAAACCGAATTATTGTTTATATTAATAAAAATTTAAAAGTTGAGCAATTGTTAAAAAAGGCTAAAACTGAAAAATTAAATGAATTATTAGATATTAAAAGTAATCGTGGAATTAGACAAAGTCAGGGGTTACCTGTTAGAGGACAACGTACACATACAAATTCAAAAACGTCTAAAAAATTAAAAAAAAATTTTTATTCAAAAAAAAATATCAGTTAACAAACGTCCTTTTAAAGGAAAAAAAAAACAAAAAAAATAAAATTATTATTTTATGAATAAAAATAAATTTAAATCTAATTTTAGAAATAAATATAAAGTTAAAAAAAATTCCAAAAAAAATCCTTTGATTTTAGCTAATTTACATATTATTGCTAATTTAAAAAATACTATTATTAGTTTAACAAATTATAATGGAAATCTTTTAAAACAATGGTCTACAAAATCATTAAAAAAAACACGATTTAAAAAAAATACTCCTTATAATGTTCAATTAATTGTTAATAAAATTAATAAATATATTCAATTAAAAAAAATAAAAAAAATAAAAATTTATTTACACGGTACAGGTTTAGGTAGATATAATGTTTTAAAAAATTTAAAAAAAAAATATATTAAAATAAAATATATTTTAGATAGAACAGTAAAACCTTTTAATGGTTGTAGATTAAAAAAACAAAAACGACGTTAATTTTTAAATTTGGATAGGTGATCGAGTGGTTTAAGGTGTCAGTCTTGAAAACTGAAGTATGTAATAATACCGTGGGTTCAAATCCCACTCTATCCTTTTAAAAGCTAGAGACGGATTCGAACCGTCATTAAAGGATTTGCAGTCCTTTACATTACCATTATGTTATCTAGCCAATAAATTAAATTATAATCTATGAATCAAACAAAAAAATTTTTTACTTATAAAAATAAAATTATTTTAACAAACGGATCTTCTATAAAAATAACATCTAATAAATATTTTAAAAATTATCAATTAAATTTTAAAAATTTTACAAAAAAAAAATTTTTCAAATAACGATCCAAAAAATAAAAATAAATTAAATTTTTTTAAAAAAATAAATTAATATTTATATTTATTTAAATATATTAAAAAATAAATTATTATTTCAAAAATAAAAATAAATAATAAGAAAATTAAAAAAAAATTAAATAATTCTGGAGGTGTAATTAAAGCACTTAAAAATAAAATTTTTAAATAAATAAATTTTCGTAAATTAATAAAAATTTTAAGTTGAAAAAAATCATTTAAAATTATTAAAAAAAAAAGAAAAAATAAATAGATATTAAAAATATATAAATAAATGAAGAAAAAATAAAATTAAAATAATTAAGAATTTTAGGTTCAAAATAAATAGTTAAAATATATAAATTTGAAAAATTTAAATTTAATAAAAAAATCCAAATATTAGGAATAATAATATTAAAAATTAGATTTATTATAAATATATTAAAAAAAAAAAAATATAGATAAAATTTTAAAAATAAATAATTTTCAAATTGATATAAACCTTTTTCTAAAAAAAACCAAATTAATAAAATCAAAATTTGAATTGTTATAAAAGTTGAAATAAAAATTGCAATTAATACATTGGTTATAAAAATTTCAGTAATATTTGTGAAAATAAAATATTTCAACATATTTTTATTAAGTAAATTATTTATTAGTAAATAAATTAATTGATCTGAAAAATAATATGAAATTATAAAAAGATAAAAAAAAGTAATTAAAAGAATTAAAAGATTATATTTTAATTCAAATAAATGTAATTGTAAATAAGTAGTTATTTTATTTTGTTTCATATATTTTGTATTTAAAAGCCTACTTGGTGAAATTGGTAAACACGATAGATTTAAAATTTATTCCCAATTAAAGGGTTATTGGTTCAAGTCCAATAGTAGGTATTCTTATAATATTATCAAAGTGGTGAAATTGGTAAACACATTACACTTAGGATGTAAAGCTTATAAGCATTAAGGGTTCAAATCCCTTCTTTGATAGTAGTTCTATAATAATATATTTTTTACTAAAAATAAAAACAATTTCGAGTATAAAAAAAATTTTTAAAACATATTCACAATTTAAATATAAATTAATTAAATAATTTGAAAAGAAATATAAAAAGAAGTACCTTAAAATAATATCATATCTTAACGCCAAAAAAATTTATTAATAGTTTTTTAAAAGAATTGCAAAAATAAACAAATTAATAAAAAATTTAAATTAGATGAAAATTTAAAAAAAAAAATGAATTCTTTTAGTGAAAATAAATTCATATTTTAATTATTTTTTTTAATTTATGATTGAAATATATATTAACAATATCAAATTAAAAGTTAATAAAAATTTAACTGTATTACAAGCTTGTAATAATTTCAAAATTGAAATACCAAAATTTTGTTTTCAAGAAAATTTACAAATTGCAGGTAATTGTAGAATGTGTTTAGTTGAAATTGAAAATTCTCCTAAACCAGTAGCTTCATGTGCTATGCCTTTAATGCCAAATATGAAAATATTTACAAATACACCTTTAGTTCAAAAAGCAAGAGAAAGTGTTTTAGAATTTATTTTAATTAATCATCCATTAGATTGCCCTATTTGTGATCAAGCTTCTGAATGTGATTTACAAGATCAAACAATGATTTTTGGTTCTGATCGTAGTCGTTATTTTTTTGAAAAACGCGGAGTAGAAGATAAATATTGTGGTCCTTTTATTAAAACTATTATGACTAGATGTATTCATTGTACACGTTGTGTAAGATTTGCAAATGAAATTTGTGGAATTGATGGTTTAGGAACTACAGGTAGAGGTAATAAAACTGAAATTAATTTTTATTATCCTAAAATTTTTACTTCTGAATTTTCTGGTAATTTGGTTGATTTATGTCCTGTAGGGGCTTTAACTTCAAAACCTTATGCATTTAAAGCTCGTTCGTGGGAATTAAAAAAAAAAGAAGGTATTGATATACTAGATAGTATTGGCTCAAATATTAAAATTGATATTTTTAATAATGAAATTGTACGTATTTTACCTAAAACTAATTTTAATATTAATAAAGAATGGATATCAAATAAAACAAGATATTTTTTTGATAGTTTAAAATATCAACGTTTAAAATATCCATTATTAAAAAATAAAGAAAATAATTTTCAAAAAATTTCATGGTTAACTGCTTTAAATATAATTAATAAAAAATTAATGACTACTGATAGTGCAAATATTAAAAGTATTATAGGTGATTTAACTGATTTAGAATCTATTTTTTTCTTCAAAAAAAATTTAACTAAATTGGGAATTTCGAATATTCATTATGAATCTTTTTAAATAATCAAAGTTTTAAAATAAATTCAGATTTAACTTCAAATTTTTTATTTAATAACACTTTAAAATCTATAGAAGAATCTGATCTATGTTTAATAATTGGTAGTGATATTCGTAAAGAAGGTTCTATTTTAAATATTCATTTAATTAATCGTTTAAAAAAAGGAAATTTTAAAATTGCATATATAGGTAATAAAACTAATTTTACTTATCCAATACAACATTTAGGTTTAACTTTTAAAACTTTAATAAATATTTTTTTAGGAAAACATATTTTTTGTAAAGATTTAAAAAAAGCCAAAAAACCTTTAATTATTTTTGGTGAAAATATACTAAATCAAAAAAATGGTTTTTTTTTAATAAATAAATTAAGAAATTTATCAATGTTTAAAAATAATATTAATTTTTTTACTACAAAAACTTCTTTAATTAATTTTTTTGAAATGACCTTTTCAAAATCTAATAATTTATTAAAAAAGTCAAATTTATATTATTTATTTAATACAAATTTACAAAATAAGTTAAAAATCTCTAAAAAAAATTTTATTATTTATCAAGGACATCATTTTACTAAAGATGCACAATTTTCAAATTTAATTTTACCGGGATTAACTTTTTTAGAAAAAAAAGGAACGTATATTAATTTAGAAGGTTTAATTCAAAAAAATGAACAAATTTTGAATTTAAATACAGAACAACGAAAAGATTCAATTATCTGTAGAAATATTTATAAATTTATATTAGCTAAAAATCAATCTACAATTAATTCTTTTTTGAAAATTACAGATATTTTTCCCTATTTAAATAAAACAAGAATCAAAATTATTAATAATTTTTTTATTGATAAAAAATATTTTAAAATTAATATTAATTTTTTAGATTCTCTGTTAAAAAGTAATTACTATACAAATATATTAGAACAATATTCAAAAATATTAGTTAATGCTAATACTTTTAGTAAAAAACAATCAAAAACATTATGATCTATACCATTTTCAAATTTTTAATTTTAGTATTACCTTTATTGATAGCTGTAGCTTATTTTACTTTAGTTGAACGTAAAATTCTAGCTTCTATTCAAAGAAGAAGAGGACCTAACGTTGTAGGTACTTTTGGTTTATTACAACCGCTAGCTGACGGACTAAAATTGTTTGTAAAAGAAACAATTTTACCTAGTAATGCCGATGTAATTTTATTTATTTTTGCACCTATTTTAGCTTTTTTTTTAAGTTTATTAAGTTGGACTATAATACCTTTAGGATTTGGTATGTTTTTTACTGAATTAAATATAGGTATTTTATATTTATTGGCAATTTCTTCTTTAGGAGTATATGGAATTATTATTGGAGGTTGGTCAAGTAATTCTAAATATTCTTTTTTAGGTGCTTTAAGATCAACAGCGCAGATGATTTCTTATGAAATAACAATTGGTTTTTCAATTCTTTCCGTTATAGTTTGTGCTAAATCGTTAAATTTAATTTCAATTGTTTTAGCACAAAAAACTGTTTGGTATTGCTTTCCTCTTTTTCCTATTTTTATAATTTTTTTTATTGCATGTCTAGCAGAAACAAATCGTCATCCCTTTGATTTACCTGAAGCTGAAGCTGAATTAGTTTCTGGTTATAATGTTGAATATTCTGCAATGGGTTTTGCCTTATTTTTTTTAGGTGAATATGCTAATATGTTATTAATGAGTAGTTTAACAACTATTTTATTCTTAGGCGGTTGGTTAGCCCCATTTCCTTTTAGTATTAAATTTATTAATTTTTTACCAGGTTCTTTTTGGTTTAGTATTAAAGTATGTTTTTTTGTTATTTTATTTGTAGTAGCTAGAGCAATTTTGCCTAGATATCGTTATGATCAATTAATGCGTTTAGGTTGGAAAATTTTTTTACCTTTTACTTTGAGTTGGTTTTTATATACTGCAAGCATTTTAATAAGTTTTAATTGGTTAATTTAATTAAATTATGCGGATTTTAAATCATTTTATTTTTACTTTTTTTTTATTTTGTCTGGGATTATTTGGTATAATTCTAAATAGACAAAATATTATAATTATTTTAATGTCTATTGAATTATTATTATTATCAATTAATTTAAATTTTATTTATTTTTCAATTGCAATTGATGATATAATTGGACAAGTTTTTTCATTATTAATTTTAACAGTGGCTGCTGCAGAATCTGCAATAGGATTAGCAATTATGATTGTTTTTTTTAAATTGCATGGAGATATCTCAATTTATAAAATTAACTTATTAGCTTTATAGTAATATAAAACTAATAAATTAATTTTAAGTATAAATATAATATTTTTTTAATAATGATATAATTTTTACGATTATATCATTATTAAAAAAGTTAAATAATTACAACCTCTTGGATTTGAACCAAGATTTTAAAGCTTAGAAGGCTAATACTCTACCAATTAAGTTAAGGTTGTTTTAATTTAAATTAATAATGTTTATAAGAATTTACATTAAAAATAGCTTTTAATGAATTTCTTGAAAGTTGTTTATAAATCTTTTGTTTATATGTTTTTTTTTGTTCTTTTTTTGTTAATGTTACAGCACCTATTAAAGCAATTAATAATATAATACCTGACACTAAAAAAAAAAAAAAAAAATAACTATATAAAACTTGACCTATTGTTTCAATATTAGTAATCATATCTAATTGATTAATAAAATTTTTTAAAAAAGGTTTTTCATTAATAAAAATATCGATATTTCCCGAAACATGATCTCTAAAAAAAAATAAATTATTTACTTTTTGAGTAAAAAAAGAATTATTTATTAAATGATAATATGATGTAAATAATTTACTAAACATTAAAAATGTTTCTAAAAAAAAAATAAAACTAATTAAAAAAATAATAGGTAAATAACCAAAATTATTATTAATTTTTTTTTTATCTATTAAAACATTAATATCTAACATCATAATTACAAATAAAAATAATACAGTAATCGCTCCGACATATATAATTATTAAAATAATAGATAAAAATTCAACTTCAGAAAGTAATAATAATCCAGTTGAACTAGTAAAAACTAATATTAAAAAAAATGCAGAATAGATTGTATTTGTAGAATATATTACAAAAATAGCCGAAGTTAAAGCTATAATTGAAAAAGTATAAAAGAAAATGGTTTCAAAATTCATAATAAGAAATAATTATTATTTAATTTTAATAATTTTTTGAAATTTATTTTTATTCAATTAATAAAAAAATGAATAAAAATAATAAAATTATAAAAAAATTAAAAGAAGAAATAATAGAAAAAAAAATAATATTTATTAAAAAAATTAAACTAATTAGCATTAATAAGGAATAATGATAAATATAACCAGTTTGTAATAAAATAATTTTTTGACTTAAAAAAGAAAAAATAGTTGTTAAACCGTAAGGACCACATATTTCAATTAACCCTTTATCAATCATTTTATACGTAAAATTATAACCAATTTTTAAAATATATTGATTAATAAATTCATAATAAATTTTATCAAAATACCATTTTCGATTTAAAAAATTATAAAAATAAATTCCATATTTAGAAATTTTTAAATTATATAAAAATTTAAATTTAAAAAAATATAAATAAAAAGCGCCAAATAGTCCACTAAAACTTAAAATAACCGGTAATATTTTAAAAAAAGTTGGTAAAAATTCGGAATCAATCATTTGATTATTTATAGGATTTATATAAATTGAATTATTCCAAAAATTAGAACCTAAACCAACAAACATATCTTTAGAAATATAACCTATAAAAATACTACCAAAAGCTAATAAACCTAAAGAAATTCCCATTTCTAACGGAACATCATGGGCATTTTTAATAACATTTTTATATGCATTAGTTTCCGTTAAAAAAGCAAAAATATTAAACGAGTTGAATAAAAAGATGTAAAAAAGCACCAATTATTCCTAACCAATAAGCAAAATGACCCATTTCACTAAAACTTGCCAAAGCCACTTCTAATATTAAATCTTTAGAATAAAAACCTGTTAAAAAAGGAAAACCCATTAAAGATAAAGAACCTATTAAAAACATAATATAAGTAAAAGGCAATATTCTTCTTAAACCTCCCATTTTACGAATATCTTGTTCATCTCCCATTGCATGAATTACAGCGCCTGAACATAAAAATAACAATGCTTTAAAATATGCATGATTAGATAAATGAAAAATCGCTAAAGGATAATTAGATAATCCGCAAGCAAAAAACATATAACCTAATTGACTACAAGTTGAATAAGCTATTATTTTTTTAAAATCATTTTGTACTAAACCAACAGTACTGGCAAAAAAAGCTGTAGATGCTCCAATTACTGTCATAACTTTTAAAGAAAAAATTGAATATTCAAATATAGGTGAACAACGTGTTATTAAATAAACACCAGCAGTTACCATCGTTGCTGCATGAATTAAAGCAGATACAGGTGTTGGGCCTTCCATAGCATCAGGTAACCATAAATGTAAAAAAATTTGAGCAGATTTTCCCATAGCTCCTAGAAAAATTAAAATACAAATTACATCTATTATACTTAGAAGATAACTACAAAAATTAAAATAAAAATTTGGAACAAGAGAAATTGCACCAAATGTACTAAAATATTCAATTGTTCGAATATTATAGAAAATAGTTAAAACACCTAATAATAAAATTAAGTCACTAATTCTATTAATTAACATGGCTTTAATTGCAGCTTTATTAGCTTGTAAACGTGTAAACCAAAAATTAATTAATAAATAAGAACAAAAACCAACGCCTTCCCAACCAACAAACATTTGCATAAAATTATCACCTGTAACTAATATAAGCATAAAAAAAGTAAATAAAGATAAATAAGACATAAATCTTGATAAATGTGGATCAGTTGCCATATATTGAGATGAATATAAATGAACTAATGTTGAAACACTTGTAATAACAACAAGCATTATCATAGTTAAACTATCAAATAAAAAACACCAATTACAAGAAAATAAACCACTATTAATCCAATTTGAAATATAAATAAGATATTCATAATTATAGGTAATTGAATCATAAATAATAATTAATGAAAAAATACAACTTAAAAAAGTTGTTAATGTGGTTATAAAAACTGAACCTTCACGTCCAATATAAAAACCAAATAATCCAGCTGCTACTGAACCTAAAAAAGGTAAAAAAATCAACATTAATAATAACATAATTATAAAATAATTGAGAAATATTTTATTTAATATTTCTACTTAAATACTAAATAATTTGTTAGAATTTAGTTTAATAGTTATTTTATTTAGACATTATTAAATTAAATATAATTAATAGATTTTTAATATATATAAAATTAATTAATTTAAAAGTAAATAAATATAAAATTTAAATGCTTTAAGGAAAAAATGATTTAAAAATTTTTCTTAAAGCATTTAAATTTTATATTTATTTACTTTTAAATTAATTAATTTTATATATATTAAAAAATAAAATAATCAATTTTAATAAATTTATGGCAATCAAAAATTATATAATAGATAACCAATTTACTTTTTTAGATATGGCAGAACCTTGGCAATTAGGTTTTCAAGATCCAGCAACTCCTGTAATGGAAGGTATTATAAACTTTCATCATGATTTAATGTTTTTTTTAATTATTATTACAGTATTTGTTTGTTGGATGTTATTTAGAGTTATTACTCTTTTTGATGAAAAAAAAAATAAAATACCTTCAACAATAGTACATGGTGCTACTATTGAAATTATTTGGACTTCTATACCAGCTTTAATTTTATTAATTGTTGCAATACCTTCATTTGCTTTATTATATTCAATGGATGAAGTAATTGATCCAATTATTACTTTAAAAGTAATAGGAAGTCAATGGTATTGGAGTTATGAATATTCAGATAATTTAGAATTTTCAGATGAACCTTTAATTTTTGATAGTTATATGATACAAGAAGATGATCTAACAATAGGTCAATTTAGGATTTTAGAAGTAGATAATCGTGTAGTAGTTCCAACTAATAGTCACATTCGTGTACTAATTACGGCCTCAGACGTTTTACATTCTTGGGCTATTCCTTCCTTAGGTATTAAATTAGATGCATGTCCAGGTCGTTTAAATCAAACCTCAATGTTTATTAAAAGAAAAGGTGTTTTTTATGGACAATGTAGTGAAATTTGTGGAGTAAATCATGGTTTTATGCCTATTGTAGTAGAAGCAGTATCATTAGAAGATTATTTAACTTGGTTAAAAAATAAAATTAATTTTAATTTAGATATTTAAATATAAAACAATTTTTTATGGTATTTAAAACAATAAGTATAATTTTATTAATAATAATATTATTTACAGATATCAAACATATAATTACAAAAATTAAACAATTTTTTAATAAATAAAAAATTTATTTTTATTAAAAAACCAACGTTTTTTTAATCTAAAATATAAAATTTTGCATTTAATTACAATATAATAAAATTTAAAAAATATAAAAATGAATTTTAAAAATATAAAAAACTGGTCAACACGATGGCTTTTTTCAACAAATCATAAAGATATTGGAACTTTATATTTAATTTTTAGTGCATTTGCTGGTGTTGTAGGTACAACCTTATCACTTTTAATTCGAATTGAATTGGCTCAACCTGGTAATCAAATTTTTATGGGAAATCATCATTTATATAATGTTGTTGTAACTGCTCATGCTTTAGTGATGGTTTTTTTTTTAGTTATGCCTGCATTAATCGGAGGTTTTGGTAATTGGTTTGTTCCTTTAATGATTGGCGCACCTGATATGGCTTTTCCACGTATGAATAATATAAGTTTTTGGTTATTACCCCCAGCTTTATTATTATTAATTTCTTCAGCTATTGTTGAATCTGGGGCTGGTACGGGTTGGACAATTTATCCACCATTATCAAGCGTTCAAGCACATTCGGGACCTTCCGTAGATTTAGCCATTTTTAGTTTACATTTAACAGGAATTTCTTCCTTATTAGGAGCTATTAATTTTATTTCAACTATTTATAATATGAGAGCTCCAGGTTTAAGTTTTCATAGATTACCTTTATTTGTATGGTCTGTTTTAATTACAGCTTTTTTATTATTATTAACTTTACCTGTATTAGCTGGTGCAATTACTATGTTATTAACTGATCGAAATTTAAATACTTCTTTTTATGATCCATCAGGTGGGGGTGATCCTGTTTTATATCAACATTTATTTTGGTTTTTTGGTCATCCTGAAGTTTATGTTTTAATTTTACCAGCTTTTGGTATCGTAAGTCAAGTTTCTGCGGCTTTTGCAAAAAAAAATGTTTTTGGTTATTTAGGTATGGTTTATGCAATGTTATCTATAGGTTTATTAGGTTCAATTGTATGGGCACATCATATGTTTACTGTTGGGTTAGATGTAGATACTCGCGCATATTTTTCTGCTGCTACTATGATTATTGCTGTACCAACAGGTATTAAAATTTTTAGTTGGTTAGCAACTTTATGGGGAGGTTCTTTAAAATTTGAAACTCCTTTATTATTTGTTTTAGGTTTTATTTTATTATTTGTTATGGGTGGAGTAACTGGTGTAGTTATGTCTAATTCCGGTTTAGATATTGCATTACATGATACTTATTATATTGTAGGACATTTTCATTATGTATTATCAATGGGTGCCATTTTTGGAATATTTACAGGATTTTATTATTGGATTGGAAAAATTTCTGGACGTAGATATCCTGAAATTTTAGGCCAAATTCATTTTTGGTTATTTTTTATCGGAGTAAATATTACTTTTTTTCCTATGCATTTCTTAGGTTTAGCTGGGATGCCTAGACGAATTCCGGATTTTCCTGATGCAATGAGTGGATGGAATGCTGTAAGTAGTTTTGGTTCTTATATATCATTTTTTTCAGCTCTTTTTTTTTTTTATATAGTATATGTAACATTAATATACGGTAAAAAAATAAAAAATTAGTTTTATATTAATAATTTATATATATATAAATATATATATATATAAATTATATTTATTTATTAAACATATAAATATTATTTAAATTTATATAATATAAATAAAAAACAAATTTATTTTTTATTTATATTATAACGTATTAAAAATGATTCAACTTTACCTAAAAATGGTATAACTATGATAAAAAATAAAAAATAATAAATCATACTTATAACACCTATTTCAGTGTAAGGATACTCAACGGGGCATTGTCCTACCCAACCTAATAATAAAAAAGTTATAACTAATAACCAATAACATACTTTAAATAAAGGTCTAAAAGCAGTACTTCTAATTTCCGATGAATTTGTAAAAGGTATAGTTAATAAAATAATTAAAGAACCAAACATTGCTATAACACCTCCAATTTTATTTGGAATAGAACGTAAAATAGCATAAAAAGGTAAAAAATACCATTCAGGTACAATATGTAAAGGAGTTTTCATTGGATTAGCTTCAATATAATTATCAGGATGTCCTAACGTATTAGGATAATAAAAAATAAAAATAAAAAATACTAAAAATAAAATCATTAATCCAAATAAATCTTTAGTATAAAAATAAGGATAAAATGGAATATTTTCTGTTTTTAAAGTAATACCTAATGGATTATTAGAACCAACTTCATGTAATAAAATTAAATGTACTAGTACAGCACCTATAATTACAAAAGGAAAAGTAAAGTGTAAACTGAAAAATCGATTTAATGTTGGATTATCTACAGCAAAACCACCCCATAACCAATCAACAATATCTTTACCTATTAAAGGTATTGCAGAAAATAAGTTAGTAATAACAGTTGCACCCCAAAAACTCATTTGACCCCATGGTAAAACATAACCCATAAAAGCAGTAGCCATCATTAAAATAAATATAATAACACCTGAACACCATAAAGCTTCGCGGGGTGTAATATAAGAACCATAATATAAACCTCTAAAAATATGTATATATACAACAATAAAAAAAAATGAAGCACCATTTGCATGTATATAACGCATTAACCAACCATTATTTACATCTCTCATAATATGTTCTACACTGTTAAATGCTAAATCAATATGTGATGTATAATGCATTGCTAAAAAAATTCCAGTTAAAATTTGTATTACTAACATAATCCCGGCTAACGAACCAAACCCGTAAAAATAATTTAAATTAATAGGTGTAGGATAATCTATTAAATGATTATTAATAACAGCAAATAATGATTTTTTATTCCATCTCATAATATGAAATCAAAAAATTAACCAAAAAACAAAAATATTATACTATAGATTTGATTTATTTTTTATCCCAAGGATTATTAAATTCAAATAATCGATATTCTTGAGATAAATTAATAGGTTCATAAACTACGCTTTTTTTTTAATTCATTATAAAAAACTTCTAAAAAACCACTTAAAGGAAAATCTTTACGTAAAGGATGTCCTTCAAAACCATAATCAGTTAAAATCCTTCTTAAATCTGGATGATTAAAAAAAAAAATTCCAAACATATCCCAAATTTCTCTTTCACACCAATTTGCAGCTTTATATATATTAATAATAGAATCTATTTGTTGTAATTCATTAATTTGAATTTTAATTTTTAAACGACTATTAAAACGAATACTTAGTAAATTATATATAATTTCAAAACGGTTTTCTTTATTAATATAATCTACAGCACAAATTTCAGATAAAACTTTAAACTGACTATTGGTATGATTTTTTAAAAAAAATAAAATAGGAATTAATTTATTTTTAGAAATATTAATACATAATTCATTTTTGTAGATTGTATAATTTATTATAGGTAAAATTTTTAATAAATATTGACTAAATTTTTTAAAATACTGTCATAAAAAATAATAAGATAAAAATAAATAATTTTATATACTATTTTAAACATTTTATTTAATTAAATAAATATTTAAAATAGTATATATATATAATAAAAATTAATTTATTATATTACAGAATTTTACTTAAAAAGCAAATAAAATTAAAAAAGCCATCATTAAACAAAATAAAGCAATTGCTTCTGTTAAAGCAAAACCTAAAATTGCAGTTCTCATTAATTCTTGTTGTAAAGAAGGATTTCTTGAAATACCTATAATTAAAGAACCAAAAACATTTCCAATACCAATACCTGCACCAATTAGACCTAAAGTTGCTAATCCTGCACCTAAAAATTTAGAAGCTTGTAATAACATAAAATTTATTATTATTTTTTTTTATTTAAAGTATCTTAAACGATAGATTTTTAAAAATTATTTTGTTTATTATTTATATCTAATCCTAAAATAAAAAATCATTATCTGATTTTTATTTTTTATGAAAAATTAAATTTTTATTATTAATATTTGTTCTCATTTTTTTAAAAGGTTTTTTTATTCCTTAATTATTGTAATAAATTATAAATATAAAGATCTATTTTTTTCACAAAATAAATATTATTTCTATCGTTTTGTATCTTATTTTTAAATTTATTTCTTATCGTTAAAAAATTACGAAACTTTAATAAAAAAAAGCTTTTTCCTTAAAGGATCGAAATTAAAAATAAATAAAAATCAAAATAATATTAAAATTATTATAATTATATTTAGTTTAGTTATTTAAAATTTTTATAAAAACCTTTATATTAATAATAAAATATAAACTATTATATAATTTAAAAATAAAGTTGATTTAATTAATTAAATCAACTTAAAAAACAATAAATTTTATTTATTTTTATAAATATCTTAAAACAGAATTACCATTCTAAAGCATCGCTACACCAAATATAAATAAAACCTACAACTAATTCAACTAAAAATTCAATCATAGTCCAAAAACCCCATGAAAAATTAGAACTTAAAGTTAAAACCCAAGGAAAAACAAAAACAGCTTCTAAATCAAAAATAATAAAAAGAATAGCTACTAAATAAAATTTTACATCAAAAATTTTTCTAGCATCATCATACGGATTAAATCCACATTCATAAGCTGTTAATTTTTCTAAATCATCTTTTTGTTTGACTAACGAAAAAGATAAAATAAAAATTAAAATTGATAATAATAAACTTAATATTAAAAATATAAAAATTTTGGAATAATTTAATAACATAATTATAAAAATTTTGTTTAATAAAATATAATAATTAAAACGGAAAAAACGGGACTTGAACCCGCGACTTATAGCGTGACAAGCTATTACTCTAACCAACTGAGCTACTTTTCCTTTATTATATTATTAATGTAAATTTAAAGCATCATTTATATACATACAAGTTAAAATAGTAAATACATAAGCTTGAATTAAAGCCACAGCAATTTCTAAACCTACTAATAAAACTATAATAATCAAAGGAATAAAATGTGCAATAAAAATAAAACTATTTACATTTAACATTGTCCAAGCAAAACCTGCAATTACTTTTAATAAAGTATGTCCAGCCATCATATTCGCAAATAATCGAACAGGTAAACTTATTACGCGAAAAATATAAGAAACTAATTCAATAGGAACTAAAATAGGAACTAATGCAATACTTGCACCACTAGGTAATAATAAATTTAAAAAATTTAATTTATGTTTTTTAATACCAATTAAATTAAAACCAATATAAATAGTTAAAGCTAAAGTAAATGTAATAATTAAATGACTTGTTACAGTAAAACTATAAGGAACCATACCAATTAAATTACATAATAAAATAAAAAAAAAAATAACAAAAATTAAAGAAATAAAATATTTACCAGCTTTACCTATACTTGAATAAGTTAATTCAATAGTAATATTAAAAATCATTTCAAAAATTTGTTGAAAACGTGTTGGAATAAATTTAGTTTTTATATTAATAAAAATATATAAATAAACAAAACCTATTAATAAAATTAAAGAAGCATTAGTAAATACAAAAGGTATTTGAAAAATAGGTAAAATTTCAAATTGTTCTAAAGGACTAAACATAAAATTTATTAATTAATTACCACCCCACCAATATACAGCTACAAATAAAAATAACCAAACAACATCAACAAAATGCCAATACCATGCTGCCGCTTCAAAACCAAAATGATGCTGTTTAGTAAAATGATGATTAATTAATCTAATAGCACTTACTATTATAAAAATTGTTCCAACAATTACATGAATACCATGAAAACCTGTTAATAAAAAAAATGTTGTACCATAAATACTATCAGAGATTGAAAATGAACTTTCAATATATTCATATGCTTGAATAAAAGTAAAAAAAAAAGCTAATAAAATGGTAATAATTAAACTTAAAACAGCATTTTTTCTATCACCAAAAACAATTGAATGATGCGCCCACGTAATTGTTGCACCTGATGATAATAATATTGTAGTATTTAATAAAGGGATTCCCCAAGCATTAACTGTCTCAATACCTAAAGGTGGCCATAAAGATCCAATTTCAGGTGTTGGTGCTAAAGCAGAATGAAAAAAAGCCCAAAAAAAACTAATAAAAAATAATAATTCACTAAAGATAAATAAAAGCATACCATTTCTTAAACCTAATTGTACTTGTTTTGTATGTTGACCTTCATACACAGCTTCTCGAACAATATCACGACACCAAGTATACATCGTTAAAATAACCATTCCTAAACCCGTTAAAGTCAAAAAATTACTACCTAAATAACCATGAAAATACATCGCACTACCAAAAGTTAAAAAAAATAATCCAAACGAAATAATAAAAGGCCAGGGACTAGGATCTACTAAATGATATGGATGTTTTTGTGTATTTTGTGTGTTTTGTGTAATTTTTTAAAAAAATTAAATCATTTTTAAATTTATCTATATTAGAATCATTCGTTGTTATTTCAATTTGTAAATTTTTTTTATTAATGTAATAATAATTTTTCATAAAAGTTTAATAATTCTTAATAATTAATTATTTAATGATAAATAATTTTTTTAATCAAAAACAAGATTAAATTTTAATTTTTTAATATTTTTATAATATTGTTTTTTTGTATTAATTGTTTTACTTTTATTTTTTGAAGTTTGGATAATTTCAGTTATGATAGTTTTTAAATTTGAATTTGAAATTAACCACGATACTGATTTTTTGATTTGTTTATCTTCATCTAGAAGCATTAAAAAATATCTATCTTTTTTTTTTTTTTTTTATTTCTTTTTTTATTAGGTATACTTATTGCTTTTAATTTTGGTAATAAATTATCAATTGATTTAAATAAAATAAAATTTGGTTTTTGTTTTGTATTTTGTTTTAATTTAATTAAAATATTTTTAAATATGTTTTCAGAACAAGTTTTTTTACCCTTTTTTAATAACATATTAATAAATAATTTTTTTATTTTATACTCTTCGTATTTTAGTTCCATATTTTGATCTTGACGTTTTTCGTGAATAAATACCTAATAAATCAAATTTACCTCGAATTGCATGATATTTTACTCCAGGTAAATCTTTTACTCTACCACCTCTTACTAAGATAATAGAATGTTCTTGTAAAGTATGACCAATACCTGGTATATAAGTAATTATAGTATATCGACTGGATAAATGTACTTTTGCTACTTTACGCATAGCTGAATTAGGTTTTTTAGGCGTAGTCTTATAAACTCGTAAACAAATACCTTTACGTTGAGGACATTGTTTTAACGCGGGACTTTTATTTCTTTTTTTTTTTTCTAAACGTTTTTGTTTTTTTAAAAATAATTGATTAATTGTTGATGATGACATATAATTTTATTATTGAATAATAACGGACTTGAACCGCTAACATTTTCGGTGTAAACGAAATACTCTACCAATTGAGCTAATTATTCATTGGGCCTAAGTAGATTTGAACTACTGACTTTACACTTATCAGGCGTATACTCTAACCAACTGAGTTATAGGCCCTTTTGAAGTAAAAGGATTCGAACCTTTGATTTTCCGTACCAAAAACGGAGGCCTTACCACTTGGCTATACTTCAAAATACATAAAAATTTATGCTTAGAAAGATTCGAACTTTCATTTTATAGATTCGCAATCTAAGGCTTTATCCATTAAGCTATAAGCATAATTTTAGTTTTTTTTTATAATTTTAACATTTATTAATAAATTTTCTGATAAATATTTTTTAATTAATATTAAAAAATTTAATAATTGAAAAATATTTTTAAATTTTATTTCCATTTTAGGTAAATATTTATCATAAATAAAATGTTCTCTTGATTTTTTATTTACATGTGGTGATTTTAATAAAGTAAAAATTTTATTTTTATTTTTTATTTGAAATATTCCACATATTTTGATATTTTTAAATTTATTAATTTTTTTTAATTTTATTAACTTTTGTTTAAGTTGATTTATTTTTTGAAATGATTTAAAACTGATTCTTAAAAGGTACATATTTTATAATAAAATAAAATTGTCTGGAGGTGGATTTGAACCACCGACACAAAGATTTTCAGTCTTTTACTCTAACCAACTGAGCTATTCAGACAAAATATTATATTAATAAATATAAATAAATTTTGTTTAAATTTACTAATATAATATTTGGAAAAATAAATAAAAATAAAATAAATTGAGTATTAAGTACTAAAATGATACTTTGTACTTTATTTATTTGATCAATATACATTTTTCTTAATATTTTTTCAAAATAAATTATTTTTATTATTTTTAAATAATAAAAAGAACTTATAATACTGATAAAAATACCAAAAAAAACTAAACTAAAATAGTTATTTTTTAGAGCTGAAAAAAATATAAATAATTTTGAAAAAAATCCAGCTAATGGAGGGATACCTGCTAATGAAAAAATATTTATAATTAAAATAATTGCTATTAATTTATTTAAATTATAAATATTTGATAAATCTGTTAAATATTTAATTGGTTTATAATTTATATTTAAGGATAAATAAGAAGTCCATAAATTAATACTTGTTACAATATAAATAATAATGTATAATAAAATAAATGGTATATTATTTAATAAATTTGAAGTAAAACCCATTAAAATAAAACCTATGTGACTTATTGAACTATAAGCTAATAATCTTTTTATTTTTTTTTGTTGTAAAGCAGATAGTGCTCCAATTAACATTGAAAAAAAGGCAAGAATATAAAAAAATAATTCAAAAAAATAAGAAATAGAAAAAAAAACATCAAAAACTAAACGAATTAATATTCCAACAAAAGCTATTTTAGGCACAATCGCAAAAAAACTAGAAATATTATTTGGAGCACCTTCATAAACATCAGGTAACCAAAAATGAAAAGGTGCAGCACCTATTTTAAATAATATACCAACTAAAATAAAAATCAATCCATAAGATAAACTTATTAATATATTAATATTGTATAAAAAATTAATATTTGATAAAATTAAAAAAATATTACTAAAATTTAAAGAACCGGTAATAGCATAAATTATAGAGGAACCAAACAAAATAAAACTTGAAGCAATAGATCCTAAAATAAAATATTTTAAACCAGCTTCAATCGATAAAATAGATTTTTTTGGGTTGAAGTTAAAATATAAAAACTTAAACTTTGTAGTTCAATTGCTAAATATAAAGTAATAAAATTATTTGAAGATATTAATAACATTAAACCTAATAATGATATTAATATTAATATATGAACTTCATATAAATTTATTTTTTGTTGTATTAAATATTTTTGTTGTATTAAAAAACAGACAATTGTTGATAATATTAAAATAACTTTAATAAATTGTGTAAAATTATTAATAATTAATACACCATTTAATATCGGATTTGAGATATTTGTTATATTTAACGTTAATATTAAAAGAATTAATAATAAATATATTATTATAGTAGTAATATTTTTAATAATCAAAATTTTTTGAGCATTTTGATTTTTTTTATAAAAAACTCCAAATAATAATAAAATTAATAAAATAGTTGTTAAAAAAAATTCTGGAATAATAAGTTCAAAATTATTTTTAAAAATCTCTTGAAAAATCATAATATAAAAAAATAAATATTTTTAAAATACTTACTTACTATATATGCTATATATTTATAAAAAAATTAATTTATAAATATTTTTTATAATTAAAAAAAAAAAAAAATAAATGCCTTTAAAAAAAATAAAAAATTTTTCAATAAATTTTGGTCCACAACATCCTGCAGCTCATGGTGTTTTGCGTTTAATTTTAGAATTAAATGGAGAAGTTGTTCAAAAAGCTGACTCACATATAGGATTATTACATAGAGGTACCGAAAAATTAATAGAATATAAAAATTATTTACAAGCGTTACCTTATTTTGATAGGTTAGATTATGTTTCAATGATGTGTCAAGAACATGCATATGTTCTTGCTGTTGAAAAATTATTAAATTGTAATGTTCCTTTAAGAGCTCAATACATCAGAGTTTTATTTTCAGAAATAACTCGTATATTAAATCATTTACTAGCTATTTGTTGTCATGCTTTAGATGTAGGAGCAATGACACCTTATTTTTGGGGATTTGAAGAACGTGAAAAATTGATGGAATTTTATGAAAGAGTTTCAGGTGCACGTATGCATGCAGCTTATTTTCGACCTGGAGGAGTTAATCAAGATTTGCCTAAAGGGTTATTAAATGATATTTACATTTTTTGTGAACAATTTAACACACGTTTAGATGAAATTGAAGAAATGTTAACAAATAATAGAATTTGGAAACAAAGATTAGTTGATATTGGTGTTATTTCAGCTAAAAATGCGTTAAATTTTGGTTTTAGTGGTGTAATGTTACGTGGATCTGGAATTTCTTGGGATTTACGAAAAACACAACCTTATGAAATTTATAATGATATGGAATTTGATATTCCTATAGGTACAAATGGTGATTGCTATGATCGTTATTTAATTAGAATTGAAGAAATGCGTCAATCACTTCGAATTATTTTTCAAGTACTTAATAAAATACCAAATGGTCCTATTAAAATAGACGATCAAAAAATCATTAATCCTGATCGAACAAAAATTAAAAATTCAATGGAATCTTTAATACATCATTTTAAATATTATTCAGAAAATATTAGTGTAAACAGTGGGGAAACTTATACAGTTATTGAAGCACCTAAAGGTGAATATGGTGTTTATTTAATTTCTGATGGTACGAATAAACCTTATCGATGTAAAATTAAATCTCCAGGTTTTTTTCATTTGCAAGCGTTGAATTTTTTAGCAAAAAATCATATGATTGCAGATGTCGTTACAATTATAGGTACTTTAGATATTGTATTTGGTGAAATTGATCGTTAAATTTTAAATTAAAAATATTATATTGTATTAAGAATAGTAAGATAAAAATTTATTCAAAATTATATTATTCTTTTTAATTATATAATAAATTTTTAATCACATAATTATGTTACAACAAAAAACAAAATTTTTCAAACAATATAAATTAAATCAATTACAAACTATTAAACGAACTTATAAATACATTTATTTTTTTCGTTATACTGATTTTAGTATTAATAAACTAATTTCTTTAAAAAAAAATCTTAAAAAATTAAATTATAAATCTTTAATAATAAATCAAAAATTAAGTACTTCAATTTTTACAAAATTAAAAGGGCAAGGTTCTATTTTAATGATTTATGGAAATAAAGATTTATCTTTTATTCAAAATTTAATTTATTTTAAAAAACTTAAATTAATTCATTTGCTTGTTCAACAAAATATATATTCTTATTTAAAAATAAAGCAAATAATTAATCAAAACTCCCCTCCCTTGAATAATTTAATTATTCAACCTTTTTTAAATTTTATATATTATTTAAGAAAAATTTAAAAGGCGATTATAACTCAATGGTAGAGTGTTAGATTGTGGGTCTAAGTGTTATGGGTTCAAGTCCCATTTTTCGCCCTTTTAGTTTTCTTTTTAATTAAAGTTTCTATGTTTAATAAGTCTATATTAATTTTTTTACTTATTCTACCGGTAATTTCGGTTATTATATTATCTTTTTCAAAAATGAAAAATTTATTAAAAATTTTAGTATTTTTATGTCATTTTTTATTTTTTTAATGTCATTACCTTTATGGATTTTTTTTGATAAATCGGCTTCTCATTTTCAATATTTATTTAAAATAGATTGGATTAGTCAATTTAATATTAATTTCTATTTAGGTCTTGATGGTATTTCATTATTTTTTATAATTTTAACAACATTCTTGATTCCTATATGTATGTTAATTAGCTATGAAATGATTATTAAAAATGTCAAAGAATATTTTATTTTATATTTTATTTTAGAATTTTGTTTAATTATTTCATTTAGCGTATTAGACATATTAATATTTTATATTTTTTTTGAAAGTATATTAATTCCAATGTTTTTTATTATTGGAATTTGGGGATCAAGAGAACGTAAAATTAAAGCTTCATATTTATTTTTTATGTATACTTTAGCAGGTTCATTATTTATGCTTATTGCCATTATTCATTTATTATTGACTGTGGGTACTACAGATTATCAATTATTATATTATACTAAATATAATAGTAGTCTTGCATATGAAAAATTCTATTTTTTAGCTTTTTTTTTCGCTTTTGCTGTTAAAGTTCCTATGTTACCGTTTCATGTTTGGTTGCCTGAAGCGCATGTTGAAGCACCTACTGCAGGTTCTGTATTATTAGCTGGTATTTTATTAAAATTAGGAGCATATGGTATGATTAGATTTTTACTTCCTTTATTTCCTAAAGCTGCGATATATTTTAAACCTTATATTTTAGTATTTTGTTTAATATCAATTATTTATGCTTCATTAACAGCGATTAGGCAAACAGATTTAAAACGTATTATTGCTTATGCATCTGTTGCTCATATGAATTATGTTGTTTTAGGAATTTTTTCTTTAACTACTCAAGGTTTAGAGGGAAGTATTATTCAAATGATTAGTCATGGTTTCGTTTCTAGTGGATTATTTTTTTCAATAGGTTGTTTATACGATAGGTATCATACACGTTTTATTAACTATTATGGTGGTTTAGCTCATACAATGCCTTTATTTTGTATAGCATTATTTATTTACATATTAGCTAATATGGCTATTCCTGGTACAAGTAGTTTTGTAGGTGAAATTTTAATCTTAACAGGAATTTTTGAAGATAATACAACAACAGCTGTTTTTTCTACAATAGGACTATTTTTAGGCTCTATTTATTCTTTATTATTTTATAATCGAATTTGTTACGGTAATATTCAAAATTTTTATTTAAAAATTTATTATGATTTAACTTATCGTGAATTTTTAATACATTTAATTTTGATTGCAAATATTTTTTTATTAGGTTTATATCCTAAAATTTTTGAAAGTTGTATACATGAGAGTGTATTAAAAACCTTACTTCATATCGACTTTTGTACTTTCTTTCTTTATTAAACAATATTTTTGTTTAATAAAATAAAAAAAGCCCTTTTAGTCTAACGGTTAGGACATTGTCTTTTCACGTCAAAAATACGAGTTCAATTCTCGTAAAGGGTATAAAAAATATATATATATATAATATATATTTTTTATAATTATAATTAATTTCTAATTATAATTTCTATTATAATTAGAAATTAATTATAATTCTTAAAATATGATAATTTAATAACCTTGTTATGGCTATTGAATTATCATATATACTGGAATCAAATATTAAAAAATATAAGGATGAAAAAAGTTTACAAGAAACAGGTATTGTTCTTTCAATGAGTGATGGTATTGCTAGATGTTATGGTTTAACAAAAATTCAAGCCGGTGAAATGGTTGAATTTAATAACGGCAACATTAAAGGAATGGCTTTAAATTTAGAACCTAATGTTGTAGGAGTTGTTGTTTTTAGTAATGATAGAGAAATTAAAGAAGGTAATTTTGTAAGAAGAACAGGTTCAATTGTTAGTGTACCCGTAGGTCCTGAAGTTTTAGGTAGAGTAGTTGATGCTCTAGGACAACCTATTGACGGTAAAGGTCAAATAAATAGTAAATTAGAAAGTCGAGTAGAAGTAAAAGCTCCAGGTATTATGCCTAGAGAAAGTGTTAAAGAACCTGTACAAACAGGTTTAAAAGCTGTAGATAGTTTAATTCCTATTGGTCGTGGTCAACGAGAATTAATTATTGGAGATAGACAAACAGGTAAAACTTCTATAGCTATTGATACAATTATTAATCAAAGAGAACCTCATTTAAAAAAAGATAAAAATAATCAATTATATTGTATTTACGTAGGAGTAGGCCAAAAAAGATCTACTATTGCGGAATTAACAAAAACTTTAGAAGAAAAAAACGCAATGTTCTTTTCTGTTATTGTAGCAGCTACTGCTTCTGATTCAGCTCCATTACAATATTTAGCCCCATATACAGGTTGTGCTTTAGGTGAATATTTTAGAGATAATGGACAACACGCTGTTATTTTTTATGATGATTTATCAAAACAAGCTGTAGCATATAGACAAATGTCTTTATTATTAAGAAGACCTCCAGGTCGAGAAGCTTATCCTGGTGATGTTTTTTATTTACATTCACGTTTATTAGAAAGAGCTGCTAAAATGAATAGAAAAATTGGTGGTGGTTCTTTAACTGCTTTACCTATTATAGAAACTCAAGCAGGTGATGTATCAGCGTATATTCCAACTAATGTAATTTCTATTACTGATGGACAAATTTTTTTAGAAACTGAATTATTTAATGAAGGTCAAAGACCTGCAATTAGTGTTGGATTATCCGTAAGTCGTGTAGGTTCTGCTGCTCAAATTAAAGCTATGAAACAAATTGCTGGTACCATGAAATTAGAATTAGCTCAATTTAGAGAAGTACAAGCTTTTGCTCAATTTGGTTCAGATTTAGACGCTACTACTCAACAACAATTAAATAGAGGAGTTCGTTTAACTGAAATGTTAAAACAGGATTTAAATATTCCTTTATCTGTTGAAGATCAAATTGTAATTATTTATTTAGGTGTTCGTGGTTTTTTAGATAAAATTGCAGTAAATAAAATTTCAATTTTTGAAACTAATTGGTTAAATTTTATTAAAACTAATAAATCAGATATTTTAGAAGAAATTTTAACTAAAAAAGAAATTTCAAAAGAATTAGATAAAAAATTACATATTTTAGCAACAGATTTTACAAATAATTTTATAACTAAATAAAATTTTAATAAATAATAAATAGAATTCATTAAGAAATTTTATTTACATTTTATTTTTTTATTAAGTAATTTAAGTAATTATTATAAAAATTTTATACATATATGAAACAACTTTTTGTAAAAAATATTTTAAATTTTTTAGAATTAGATGATCTTCTTACAGAAATCGCATCTAATCAAATAAAAATATTAAATACTTTAGAAGAAATTCAACCTTCTCAACTTAACAATAATAATTTAATTGAAAATCAAGATATAAATTATAATTTAAAAATATTTTTTGTTATACTCTAGGAGCGGTAGTAATTATAGGTATTATTTATTATTTTACTTCCGGAGGTGGAGATGCAGAAACAATTAATAATATTTATTCAAATATTAGTCACGAAATTATTGAAAAATAAATATAAATACGACTATTACAGATAATAATATGAAACATATGTTAGATACAATGATAATAAATGATAATCATTTAGTAGATGTAATTAATAGATTACTTATAAAAAATAGTGAACAAATCCATAAAACTCTATCTATTCGAATATTCAATGCTATTCTAAAAAATGGTCGATCTTTAGAAGATATAACTAAAATTTTAGAAAATACAACTTTACCAACAAATGTTGGTAATATTACTACTAATTTAAAAAAAGTTGTTTTTTCAGATGAATCTTAAAAATTGTTTTTAATAAAATATTAAATAGTAAAATAATTAAAATTTTTGAAGTTAGTTTATTAAATTCAAATAACTTTTATATATTTAGGATTACCAACTTTTGGTGTAAAATTTCAAAAACAATAACGAACCTTTTTGATACAAAAAATTAAAAATAATTAATTTATAATTATTTTTAAAATATAATAAAATCTTTTTAGATTATAATTAAATAGTAAAATAAAACAAAAAAAAATATGGGAATAATGAAATATTTAAAATTTACGTTCAAAAAATTTTTAGGATTAGATAATGATTATGAAAATTTATTATTAAATCAAGATAAAATTATTGAACAATTGCAACAATTGGAAAAATCTGAATTAAAAAGTCAACAAACAAACTATTCAGATTATTTAAATTTAAAAAATTTATTAATATTATTAATTTTATTAGGTTTTTTAGGTGGAGGTTTTTGGTTATATAATGCGGATTTTTTTAATAATTCAATTTTAGAATCTATTAAATCTTTAGGTAATTTATCAAAAGATTTACATAAAATTGATCAAAATGGAATTTTTGACACTTTAAAAAAATTGAATGAAAATTCGATTAATATGAGTACAGAAGAAATTAAATTATTAATGGAAATTAAAAATTTATTATTAAAAAAAGGAATTGATGAAAATCCTTCATTAAAAACACCTATTGCTGGACTTTTTGATAATAAAAAAATAGTATGGAATGAATAACAAAATATGAGAAGAATCGAAGACATAATAACGCAAACAACAGAGACTACCTCTACACAAATCAATTTTCCTAGTACATTTAGAATGATATTAAGACCAATAAGTCCTATAGGAATAAATAGTTTTCGTGAAAGATTAGAAAATAGTATAAATAATATTGAATGAAATAGAGTACCTTATATGACTCAAATTAAAGATATTCAGGTAATTGATATTGAAATCATTATCATTATATATAACAATAAATAATTTAATAAGTTCTATAAGAAAAAATAAATTTATACAAAACATAGTAATTATTTTTTTAATTTATTTATTAAAATAACAATTAAAATTTTTAATATATATTTCAATAATATATAATAATAAATTTTACATAAATATAATGTATACATATATTTTAATTTAATAAAATATTATAAATCTAAATTTAAATTCCCTTTTATTAAAAAGTATTTTAAATAAAATTTTATTTTTATAACTTGAATTTAATTAATTTCAGATTTTATAAAATTTTTTTGATTTATAATATTTTATTAAACTAAAAACAGGAAAAATGGGATTTGAACCCATAACAACAATTTTGGAGACTATGATTTTACCAATTAAACTATTTTCCTAACATGTTAAAATTAATTTAAGAATGTTTTAAGATCTCTTCCAGACACAGGTTCCCCTACGACTACCTTGTTACGACTTCATCAAAGTTACTAATTACTTTTTAGGAATCCTATTTTTTTTAATTTATATTATAAATTATTTTAATAAAATAATTATTTAAAATTATTAAAAAACTAAAAATTATTTTAAAAACAATCAACTTCCCTGATGTGACGGGCGGTGTGTACAAAGTCCAGTAACATATTCACCGCAACATGCTGTTTTGCGATTACTAGCGATTCCAGCTTCATAAGGGCGAGTTTCAGCCCTTAATCCGAACTAAGATAATTTTTAAAGATTTGCTCCAACTTTAAAATTATTGCCTCTCATTGTAATTATCATTGTAGCACGTGTGTAGCCCAACTCATGAGGGCCATGAAGACTTGACGTCATCCCCACCTTCCCTTAACCTATCATTAATTTTTTCATTAGAGTACTTTTACTTTTATAATAAATTAGTAACTAACAATAAGGGTTGCGCTCGTTAAAGGATTTAACCAAACATTTCACAACACGAGCTGACGACAGCCATGCAACACCTGTTCTTTATATAAAATTTTATAAAAAAATTAGCAAGAGTTGGTAAGGTTCTGCGCGTATTATCGAATTAAACCACATGCTCCACCGCTTGTGTAGACTCCCGTCAATTCCTTTGAATTTCAATCTTGCGATTATACTTTTCAGGCGGAG
Organism: Peronospora matthiolae; assembly: GCA_921007115.2. Taxonomy (NCBI): domain Eukaryota; phylum Oomycota; class Peronosporomycetes; order Peronosporales; family Peronosporaceae; genus Peronospora; species Peronospora matthiolae. The sequence continues at coordinate 65,623 of CAKLBY020000294.1, forward strand.
TGCTTAACGCGTTAGCTGTTATATCTAAAAATTTCTAAATATTAGCACTCATCGTTTACGGCATGGACTACCGGGGTATCTAATCCCGTTCGCTACCCAAGCTTTCGTTTCTCAGTGTCAGTATATACCCAGATAATTGCCTTCGCTATAGATCTTCCTTCTATTATCAACATATTTTATCACTACAATAGAAATTCCATTATCCTCTATTTATACTCAAGTTTATCAGTTTTGAAAAAATGTATAAAGTTGAGCTTTAATTTGTTTCTTTCAACTTAAAAAACCACCTACAAACTCTTTACGCCTAATCATTCCGAATAATGCTCGCTCCTCCCGTATTACCGCGGCTGCTGGCACGGGTATTAGCCGGAACTTCTTTTTTAAGTACTGTCATTTTCCTCCTTAATGAAAGAGCTTTACAACCTAATTAGCCTTCTTCACTCACTCGGTATTGCTGGATCAAGCTTTCGCTCATTGTCCAAAATTCCCCACTGCTGCCTTTAAAAAAGTTTGGGCCGTGTCTCAGTCCCAATGTGGCTGATCATTCTTTCAAACCAGCTAAAGATAATAGGCTTGGTAGTCTATTAAACAACCAACTACCATTAATCTTGCGCAAACTCATCTTTTAACGTTAAAAACTTTAATTTATTTATTCAGTATTTTTATAAAAATAATTATTCTGAATTAAAAGGTAGATAATTCACGTGTTACTCACCCGTTCGCTATGTTCTAAAACATTTAACTTGCATGTGTTAAGCATACCGATAGCATTTATTCTGAGCCAGGATCAAACTCTCTTTAATTTTTATATATTAATTATTTAATAACAATTTTTAAGTTAACAAATATTTAAAAATTTTACAATATAACATTCCTATATTAATCTTAATTTTATCTTAAAGGATAGCTTTTTCCATATTTTAAAAAACAGGAAAAAATCAATAGAAAAATTTATGATTTATTTTAAATAGTATACATCTTCTTAAAAATTATGGAGAAAGTAGGATTTGAACCTACGTAGAAATTATTTCAACAAATTTACAGTCTGCCGCCTTTAACCACTCAGCCATTTCTCCTAAAATAAATTGTGATTAGTGGGACTCGAACCCACAATATTTACTTGGAAGATAAAGGATTTACCTATTAATCTATAATCACAAATAAAAATGTCAATACTATTATTATTCCCATTAATATTAAAAAGGAAATACCAAAAACTGCCTATGGGTCCATTTTATTTAATTTAAGCAAAAAAAGGGACTCGAACCCTCAACATTAACCTTGGCAAGGTTATACTCTACCATTGAGCTATTTTTGCTATTATTTTATAATACAAAAAAGTGAATTTAATAATAAAAATAAAATATTTTTATCTGTACTATTTGTATGAATTGAGATATCAATTGGTGGTATATTTTTAAATTTAAAAAATTCAGTTTTTAACTCAAAAAAATCTAAAATATTTGTAATTTGAAAATTTAAAATATTTTTATTTTTAACATTTATTTTGAATTTATTAAAATTAGGTAAAATAAAAATTATTAATTTTTCTAAAAAAATAAACATATTTTTTTTTCTTAAAGTTACTTTACAACCTATAATTGAATTTTTTTTTATTTTTAAAAAAATAATATTTTTTTTTGATTTAGTTAATAAAGGTTTTTGATTTGTTATTAATTTTAAAAGTAAAATTATATTAATTAATTTTTTTTTTTCAATATTTGCGTCTTTAAAACCTATATTTAAACAAATTTTAGTAATTTTAACAATCTCAAATATATTTTTAAAATTTAATTTTGTTAAAAGATCGTATATAGTGACATTTTGGTAATATTTTTGTAAATTGGTTTTCATAATTTTTATAAAATATTTGAAGCTAATGATAAAATTTTGAAATTTTTTTGTTTTCGAAATTCTGAGGTAATTGGTCCAAATATTCTTGTACCTAAAGGTTTATTTTGATTATTTAAAATAATTAAACAATTTTTATCAAATTTAATCATATTGCCTATAGTACTAATTTTTTGATATCGTGTATGAATAATTAAAGCTTTAAATAAATCTCCTTTAACTATTTTTATTTTTTTTTTTTGATTTAAACGTAATTTTTTAACAGAAATTAAAATAGTATCTCCAATTTTTCCAAATTTTTTTTTATAAATCTTAATACATTGTCCTATTTTAATACCACTATTATCGTTTATTTTTAATTTAGTTTGAATTTGAATCATAAATTATTTTTATATTTTAAAAAAATATGATGAGAGTAGGATTTGAACCTACATCTTCAGATTATGAGCCTGATAAGTTAACCTGTTACTCTATCTCATCTTTAAATATATTTTCGGAAGAAAAGGATTTGAACCTTTGATCTTCTGTTCCCAAAACAGAGGCATTAGCCAGACTATGCTACCTTCCGTTTAATATTTTAAATATTAATAATGATGGTAGGATTTGAACCTACAACATTAGGATTATGATTCCCATGCTCTACCATTAAACTACATCATCCTATTAATAATTTATTAATAAAAAATAAGTCGAAGTGGGATTTGAACCCACGAGTTAATAAATTAACTGATAGTTTAGCAAACTATTGCCTTAAACCTGACTAGGCTATTCGACCTAAATATAAAAACTTCTTTGATAGGATTTGAACCTATAACCTAATGGTTAACAGCCATTTGCTCTACCATTGAGCTACAAAGAAATAATTATATTTTAATTTTTAAAACTTTTAGTATTTTTAAGCTAAATATTTTACAATACTTACACTTTAAACCTATCAATGTAATGATCTTTTACAGTTTTTATATAAAAAATTTTTAAGAATGGTTTCTTACTTAGATGCTTTCAGTAATTATCCAAAATAAATTTAGCTACTCGGCGATGCTTTTCAACAACCTATACACCAGAGATTTACCCTTCTCGGTCCTCTCGTACTAGAGTTAGATTCTTTCATTTTTTAAAATATCTATAGAAGATAGGAACCAAACTGTCTCACGACGTTCTAAACCCAACTCACGTACCACTTTAATCGGCGAACAGCCGAACCCTTGGAACCTTCTTCAGCTCCAGGATGTGATGAGTCGACATCGAGGTGCCAAACGACTCCGTCGATAGGAGCTCTTAGGAGTCATCAGCCTGTTATCCCCGGAGTACCTTTTATCCGTTGAGCGATAATCTTTCCACAAAGAATTATCGGATCACTATGACCGACTTTCGTCCCTGTTTGATATGTCTATCTTACAGTCAAGCAAGCTTTTATCATTATACTCTACAATTGATTTTATTAATCCAATTTGAGCTTACCTTTGTACACCTCCGTTACTCTTTAGGAGGTGACCGCCCCAGTCAAACTACCAACCATACACTGTCTATTTAAAAAATATTAGTTATTTATTTTAATAAGAGTGGTATTTCAAAAATATCTAAACAATTTACTAGCGTAAAAGTCTTAACGATTACCACTTATACTACACATATTATATAAAATAACAATATAAAGATGTAGTAAAGGTTCACGGGGTCTTTCCGTCTAACTATAGAGAATCCGCATCTTCACGGATAATTCAAATTCACTGAGTCTATATTGGAGACAGCGGGGATGTCGTTACACCATTCATGCAGGTCGGAACTTACCCGACAAGGAATTTCGCTACCTTAGGACCGTCAGAGTTACGGCCGCCGTTTACTGGGACTTCCATTTAATGCGTAAACATTTCCTTTTAATCTTCCAGCACCGGGCAGGTGTCAGACCCTATACATCATGTTACCATTTAGCAGAGTCCTAAGTTTTTATTAAACAGTCGCAACCCCCTATTTTGTGACACCTAATTAAAAAATTAGGTACTTTTTATCCCGAAGTTACAAAGTCATTTTGCCGAGTTCCTTCAATATAGTTCTCTCATTCACCTTAGTCTACTCGACCTATCCACCTGTGTCGGTTTAGGGTACGGTTTTTAATTAAAAAAGTTATTTCCTGAAAAATTATTAATTTTTGTCACTTTTTAAAAAAATTTAATTTAAAAATTATCCCATCAAAATTTGCTTTCGTCAAATCTTTCTTAGGGGCCGTTTCACTCTAAGCAATTAATTTTAACATAGAAACCCTTGGATTTACGGTGATAATGATTCTAAATCATTATTTTTTGTTACTAATGCCAGCATTTTCTTTTCTGATATCTTCAACATATTTTACAATATATCTTTATTAACATACAGAATGTTCCGCTACCGTTTTATTTTTAAAATAAAACTTGCCGTTTCGGTAAATTTCTTAAGTCTCGATACATTTTAGGCGCAAAAAAACTAGACCAATGAGCTATTACGCTTTCTTTAAAGGATGGCTGCTTCCAAGCCTACCTACTGGTTGTAATAATTTTTTCACTTCCTTTTTCACTTAGAATATTATTTTGAGACCTTAACGATCAATCTGGGCTGTTTCCCTTTTGACAAAAGACCTTAGCGCCTAATGTCTGTCTATTTAAATTACGTTTTTTTGTATTCGGAGTTTCCAAGAATTTAGTAAGTTTTTACACCCCTTAGCTCAATGAGTGCTCTACCCCAAAAAAAGATTTTAAATGCTCTACTTCAATAGATTTCGCGGAAAACCAGCTATCTCTGAGTTTGATTAGCCTTTCACTCCTAACCACAAATCATCTCCATATTTTGCCACATATGTGAGTTCGATCCTTCAAATAGTTTTACCTATTTTTCAATCTGTTCATGGTTAGATCACTAGTTTCGGGTCTTATTTTGATAACTAATAAAGCTTTTTAAAACTTGATTTATCTGCGCCTATTTTATTAAATTAAGCTTGCTATAAAAATAAACTTGCTGGCCCATTATGCAAAAGGTACACTGTCACTTTTTAAAAAAGTTCCAATTGATTATTAACATTAAGTTTCAGAATTATTTCAAACTCAAAAGTTCTTTTTCACCTTTCCTTTACAGTACTTGTTCACTATCGATCATTAATTTTTAAAAGGTTTTGAGGGTGGTTCCCCAATATTCAAAAAAGATTACACATACCTCTTTTTACTATTATAAAAATACGAATTATTCTACAGGACTTTCACCTTTTTAAGTAAATTTTTCAAAATTTTTCGAATATTTTTGTTATTTTTATAAACCTAATTTCCATTTTCATTCGTCATTACTAACGGAATCTCGTTTGATTTTTTTAACCAGTTACTTAGATATTTCAATTCACTGTTTTTAAAATTTTCACAAAAAAAAAGTTTTCTTTAGGAAATTTTTATTTTAAAATAAAATATTATTTGATAAAACTTTTCGCATTTTTTACGTCCTAAAAATTAAATTAATGCCAAGGCATCCACTTAATGCTTTTATTATTAAATTATTAGTATTTCTACTTAAACCATTTAAATAATTTAAATTTTTATTTTTTTTTTAAATATTCATTAATTAATTTTAAATTTAAATGAAAAGGGTATAAAATTGATTTATAAGAAGGTTTCTTAAAAAACATTCCAGTTTTAATTTTTTTATTTCTATGTAAATAAGTTGTTATTAAAGGTCTTTTTGGTTTTTTTTCACCTAATATATAATAAATATTATTTTTTCGATTATAATAAAATTTATTTTTATTTTTATAAGAATAAGAATATTTTTTATTTTTTGAATTAAATTGTGGTTTATTAAATTTTTTATTAAATTTTTTATTAAATTGTTTTTGTTTTTGCATAAATAATAAATATTAAATTATTTAATAATATGAATAATATCACCTTTTTCTAATAAAAAGTTAGGTTTACTAATTATTTTATTATTTATTTTTATTTTTTTATGATTAATTAATTGTTTTGCTTGAAAAATTGTTTTTACTAATTTTAATCTAACTAAATTAATATCTAAACGACTTTCTAATAAAATAAGAAATTGTTGAAATATATTAATTTTATTATCTTTTTTAGATAATTTTTGTAATATATTTTTTAATTGATATTCATGAATACATCCATAAAAATTTCTAAATTGTTGTTTTTCAAATAATCTTTTTTGAAAGAATTTTTTACGTTTTTCAGGTTTTATTTCTTTTCGATATCTTAATTTTTTTTTAAATAAATTCCATTTTTTTGTATTTAATTTTAATATATTTAAATTCTTATGAATGTTTCTATTATTTTGAAAACAAATTTTATTTCGTGGTTTTAATTTATTCATAAATATTTATTAAAATATTCTACGTAATAAATACATTAAAGTATAAATTGATTGAATATTTTTTGAATTTGTTACTATAGGGTAATTAATATTTTTTAAACTTTGATTTGTATTTATTAAAGAAATAATAGGAATTTTTAAAGTTGAAATTTCTTGATTTAAAAAAGTATCTTTTATAGAATTTTTAATTATTAAAATTAATTTTATTTCATGTTCAGTCAAAAAATAATGAATTATTTTATTAAATGTTGTATTTATAATTTTATTTGTAATTAAACCATTTATCCATTCTTTATTAAAAAAAATAATATTTGAATTTTTTTTTATAAATGCTGTTGTAAATAAAAATTTAATTTCATCTGCGTTTCCTATTATTAAAATTTTTTCATTTTTTTGTGTAATATATTTAATTAATTTAAAAATTCTTTTTAAAAAAAATGAAACATTTTTTAAATTTATTATGTTATGATCATGTCGTTTTCCATATATAAAAGGTAATAGTTCTTTATTTGTTGAACTTAAAGACTCTCCATACATATTTTTTGATTTAAATAATAAATTTAAAAAAATATTATTATTATTATTTTTTTTTTTTTGTATCATATTTATTTATTTTTTACTTTTTTTTCCGTCTTTTTGTAAAATTTTCTCATTTTTAAATAATAAACCTTTTCCTTTATAAGGTTCAGGTTTTTTATAATTTTTAATATAATGAACAAATTGTTTTAAAAATATATAATCTATACTACTAAAAATTAAGGTGTTTGCTTGATTAATAATTTCAATATTAGAAGGTATTGAAATAATAATATTATGACTAAATCCTAATTTTAAAATTAAAAAATTATTTTCAATAAAAGCTTTAAAACCTATACCTTTTAAGAATAAAGTAGATTTAAAATTTTGTGAAATACCTTTAATTTTAATTTTAATTAATTTACTATATAGATTTATAATACTTTTTTTATTTTTTTTTATATTAAAATTTAATACTAATTTATTTTTTTTTACAAAAAAAAATACATTATCGAGTACTCTTAATGTTAAAAAACCTAAAGAACTTTTAAAAAAAAGTATTTGTTTTTTTTTAGAAATTTTTATATTAGTTGGTACAATAAAAACTTTATCAATAAAAAAAAGTTGAATAGAACCTAAAGAACTTTTAAAAAAAATTTTATTTTTTAATTTGATATTTTGTTTTAATATTCGAAGCATAATTTTAAAAAATTTTACAAATTAATTCACCACCAACATTTAATTTTTTAGCTTGTAAATTCGTTAAAAGACCTATTGATGTTGAAATAATATAAAATCCGGATTTTTTTTGATATAAATCTTTATTAGCAATATATAAACGTTTACCTGGTTTTGATAAACGTTTTATATCTAATATAACTGCTTTATTTTTTCTATATTTTAAATAAATATCTAATTGATTTTTTGAATTTATTTTATAACTTTTTATAAAACCTTCTTTAAGAAAAATATTTAAAATGTTTATACTTTGTTTTGATTTTTGATGGCTTATTTTTGATTTTTTTGCTAAATAACCATTTTTTATTTTTGAAAATAAATTTGAAAGTGTATCAGTTATCATATTTTTTAATAAATTACCAACTATATTTTGAAACACCTGGTAAATAACCTATAGAAGCTAAACGACGTAATTGAATTCGTGAAATTTTAAATAAACGATAAATACTTTTAGAACGCCCAGTTAAAACACATAAATTTTTAATTCTAGTAAGTGAAGAATTTTGATGAAAAAAAACCATTTCATTTGTATTGTTTCATCACATGTTTTGTTTTTTAGATTTAAATTTTAAGTAATTTTTAGCAATTAATCTATTTTTAAATTTTGAAATAAACTAGTTTGTTTAATATTTTTTTATTTTTTTACTTAAAATCTTTGTAATATAAATAAGAATATGGAGATAATCAGTTCAGACAGCCTTACCATATTTTGCAAAAACATACTTTCTACCAATTTGAAACCTCCCCAACAAGTGTATTTGAGTTGGCCAAGACCCTCAGTTCAAAAATTAGGAGAATTTGCTCTACCAACAAACTATCCACCTGCCAAAATTAAATAAATTAAAATTTTTTTAATAATAAAATACGTTTAAAAACATTATTTTTTGTTTATTAACACATTCAAAAATAAACATATTTATATTTTCAATTTTCATTTTTATATATTGTTAATTTTATGTAAATAATTCAAAATTTGAGCAAAAAATTTTATAAATTGACTAAATAAAAAAATATTATTTTTTCAGGTAATTTTGTTTTTTTTTTTCCGTTGTCAAAAATTGTTTTTTTCTAAATTTTAGTTATAGCAAATTTTTGATGTTAAAAAAAAAGCCATTAACTAAAAACAAAATTAAAAAAAAATAAAACACTGAAACTTGATTAAAAAAAGCAAATTGATCAGTTTGAGGCATAGCCTAGATAGTTTTATTTTTATTATTTATTTGACGAAGAAAATTATTTTATGTATTTTTGTTCTATTTCTTAGTTTTTGGTTTTTAAAAGGCACGATATACATTGTCAATTCTTTTTATTTTATTATTCATGCAGAGTTTTAAATTCTTCATTTATTATTTCACCTGCCTTAGTCTGTCTTTTGTTTTTCTTTTATTATGTTTTTTCGTTAACATTCATTCAGTTTCATAGCATCAAAGCTATTACGATTTTATTTTTGCCCTTTGTTTCTGCCTTACTTTCTACAATTACTTTTCTTGAATTATTATGTTGATTATTATTCTTATTTTTAAAAGTAAATATTTTATATCATATTTTAGAAGTATTTAAAGGAATTTTCCTTGTTTGAAAACCATTTTTTTTTTTCAGTTTTTGATTTTATTAAAGCAGCCTTTAAATTATCAAAAAAACGATATTGCTCCAATAAAAATTAAAACAATTTTAAAATTTCTTGAAACATATTATCATGTTGTATGTGAATTTTTATGTGTTGTTTTTTCAGTTCTAAAGATTTATTTAATATAAAACATTCAAAAATATAATATTTTGTAAAAAACTTCATAACTAAATTATAAATCATTTTTTTAACATTTTTATTAATTCTATTTTTTTTTTTAATTATATTAAACATTTTTTTTAAGTTTCTTTTTAAATTAATAATCTCAAAAAATTGAATGTTTTTAATAAATAATTTTATATTATTATTTGAATGATATGAATTTAAATAATTTACAATTTGATTATAAGATAAATTGTAATATTTCTTTGAATTTTTTTGTATATAGATATAAACATTAATATTATTTGATGTTTTTGTTATATTAATATTTATTAATTTTAAATTTTTATAATTAAAAATATTTTCAAAATATTTTTTAATTTCTAAATCAAAATGTAATAAATTAGAATATTCATTATTATTAACAATCCATTTTGAATTCCAAATTTTCACTTCTTTTGTCTCCAAACTAATTGTTTTTAACTTTTTTACACATGCATAATTTATTTTTTTTTTTTATATATATTGCTTTTTGTGTATTAATAAATTCACCAAATTCAAAATGATAATTTTATATTTATTTTATTTAAATTAATAAATAATTTAAAATTATAAATACCACAGAATGGTGCTATATTAGAGTAATAGTATTGATTTTTTATTCAGTTATTTTAACATTTTTTTTTTAAATAATTAACTTTAAAAGGGTAGCCCTATGTTACTTCTCGACATATTTTATTGAATAATTCAATTTTTTTTATTTTTTTTTCGTGTAGGAGTTTTCTTTTGTTATTTTACAGCAAGTGTTGCTGAAGGTCTTCCACCTTATTTTTACCTTCTCCCTGCTTCAGATGATCTACCAGTTTAATACTCACACTAAAAGGTGTATTTAACTCAACGTGAACGTCTGCTTTACCTAATTTAATTTTTATGATTTGATAATTAGAAACTAACCTAAAGTAGCATAACAAGTTAATAATTAATTTTAAGTCCTCAAATTGAGCAATTTTATATTTATTATTGTTTTTGAATTAATGAAATTGAGCAGAAGTTTCCAGCACTTCGTATAAGTTTTCCCATGATTGTGGATACAAACTAATGACTATGAATTAAACTACCAATTAAGTGTATTTTGTAAAGAGTAAAAAGCATTACCTGCTTTAATTCAACATTTGCGAACTTTTAATATTGATTAATTTGTGGCTTCAGGTGCTAAAGTCAAATAAGAATGAAAATTATTTTTAATATAAGCAATATTGGCTGAACGATTGGGATCATGCTCATTGCAGCTACATAACCCTTCCAAAGATTTTAAGATCTGAGAAATTAGTCTATATAATCTTTTATGATACCTCGCGAGATCTGACAGTTATTTTACCTTGATTGTTTCTGCATTTATCTTTAGAAAACCTTTTAGTTTAAGGTTTAATTTTAAATACGAGTTAAATTATGTTTTTTAATAAAAATGTTTGACAGTTGATGGGTTATAAGGTTTATTTTTTTCTATCATTTATGGTATATAGAATAAAATCTATTATGTTACATATTTTTAATAAAAGAAACAAATTTCAGATTAAAAAGTATTTTTATATTACATTAATTCCCATATTGCTTACGGTATTAATAAATTTCAATCGAAAATTTAATAAAAATATGAATTTAAATCCTCAAATCATACAATAAACTTAAAAACAACCACGTAAAGCCGAATTGTGTTATATTAATAAAAATTTTAAAGTTGACACAAATTGTTAAAAAAAGGCTAAAACTGAAAATTAAATGAATTATTAGATATTAAAAGTAATGAATTCAATCCCAAAGCTTAGGATTACCTGTTAGAGGACCTTTGTGCATACCAATGCAAAAACGTCTAAAAAAAAAAAAATTTTTATTTATAAACGTGTTTCTCGTAATAAAAAACCATTTAAATTTCAAAAAAAAAAAAAAAAATAATATTCTATGAATAAAAATCAATTTAAATATAATTTTAAAAATAAATATAAAATAAAAAAAAATTTAAAAAAAAAAAATCCTTTAATTTTAGCTAATTTATATATTACTGCCAGTTTAAAAAATACTATCATTAGTTTAACAAAACATGATGGAAATCTTTTAAGACAGTGGTCGACAAAATCCTTAAAAAAAACAAGATTTAAAAAAAATACACCATATAACGTTCAACTAATTGTTTATAAAATTAATAAATATCTTTATTTAAAAAAAATAAAAAAATTAAAAATTTATTTAAAAGGTACGGGCTTAGGTCGATATAATGTTTTAAAAAATATAAAAAAAAAAAATTTTAAAGTAAAATATATTATTGATAAAACACCAAAACCTTTTAATGGTTGTAGATTAAAAAAACAAAAACGACGTTAATTTTTAAATTTGGATAGGTGATCGAGTGGTTTAAGGTGTCAGTCTTGAAAACTGAAGTATGTAATAATACCGTGGGTTCAAATCCCACTCTATCCTTTTAAAAGCTAGAGACGGATTCGAACCGTCATTAAAGGATTTGCAGTCCTTTACATTACCATTATGTTATCTAGCCAATAAATTAAATTATAATCTATGAATCAAACAAAAAAATTTTTTACTTATAAAAATAAAATTATTTTAACAAATAAATCTTCTTTACAAATTACTTCAAGTAAATATATAAAAAATTATCAATTAAATTTTAAAAATTTTACAAAAAAAAAAATTTTTTCAAATAACGATCCAAAAAATAAAAATAAATTAAATTTTATTAAAAAAATATTTTAATTTATATTTATTAAAATATATTAAAAAATAAATTATTATTTCAAAAATAAAAATAAATAATAAGAAAATTAAAAAAAAATTAAATAATTCTGGAGGTGTAATTAAAGCACTTAAAAATAAAATTTTTAAATAAATAAATTTTCGTAAATTAATAAAAATTTTAAGTTGAAAAAAATCATTTAAAATTATTAAAAAAAAAAAGAAAAAATAAATAGATATTAAAAATATATAAATAAATGAAGAAAAAATAAAATTAAAATAATTAAGAATTTTAGGTTCAAAATAAATAGTTAAAATATATAAATTTGAAAAATTTAAATTTAATAAAAAAATCCAAATATTAGGAATAATAATATTAAAAATTAGATTTATTATAAATATATTAAAAAAAAAAAAATATAGATAAAATTTTAAAAATAAATAATTTTCAAATTGATATAAACCTTTTTCTAAAAAAAACCAAATTAATAAAATCAAAATTTGAATTGTTATAAAAGTTGAAATAAAAATTGCAATTAATACATTGGTTATAAAAATTTCAGTAATATTTGTGAAAATAAAATATTTCAACATATTTTTATTAAGTAAATTATTTATTAGTAAATAAATTAATTGATCTGAAAAATAATATGAAATTATAAAAAGATAAAAAAAAGTAATTAAAAGAATTAAAAGATTATATTTTAATTCAAATAAATGTAATTGTAAATAAGTAGTTATTTTTATTTTTGTTTCATATATTTTTGTATTTAAAAGCCTACTTGGTGAAATTGGTAAACACGATAGATTTAAAATTTATTCCCAATTAAAGGGTTATTGGTTCAAGTCCAATAGTAGGTATTCTTATAATATTATCAAAGTGGTGAAATTGGTAAACACATTACACTTAGGATGTAAAGCTTAATAAGCATTAAGGGTTCAAATCCCTTCTTTGATAGTAGTTCTATAATAATATATTTTTTACTAAAAATAAAAACAATTTCGAGTATAAAAAAAATTTTTAAAACATATTCACAATTTAAATATAAATTAATTAAATAATTTGAAAATATAAAAAGAGTACCTTAAAATAATATCATATCTTAACGCCAAAAATTTATTAATAGTTTTTTAAAAGAATTGCAAAATAAACAGAATTAATAAAAAATTTAAATTAGATGAAAATTTAAAAAAAAAAATGAATTCTTTTAGTGAAAATAAATTCATATTTTAATTATTTTTTTTAATTTATGATTGAAATATATATTAACAATATCAAATTAAAAGTTAATAAAAATTTAACTGTATTACAAGCTTGTAATATTGTTAAAATTGAAATTCCTAAATTTTGTTTTCAAGAAAATTTACAAATTGCGGGTAATTGTAGAATGTGTTTAGTTGAAATTGAATAAACCTGTCGCTTCTTGTGCTATGCCTCTTATACCTAATATGAAAATTTTTACGAATACACCTTTAGTTCAAAAAGCACGTGAAAGTGTATTAGAATTTCTTTTAATAAATCATCCATTAGATTGTCCTATTTGTGATCAAGCTTCTGAATGTGATTTACAAGATCAAACTATGCTTTTTGGTTCAGATCGTAGTCGTTTTTTTTTTAAAAAACGTGGAGTAGAAGATAAGTATTGTGGTCCTTTTATTAAAACCATTATGACTCGATGTATTCATTGTACACGTTGCGTTCGTTTTGCAAATGAAATTTGTGGAATCGATGATTTAGGTACAACAGGTCGTGGTAATAAAACGGAAATTAATTTTTATTATCCAAAAATTTTTAATTCAGAGTTTTCAGGAAATTTAGTAGATTTATGTCCTGTAGGTGCTTTAACTTCAAAACCTTATAGTTTTAAAGCTCGTTCATGGGAATTAAAACGAAAAGAAGGGATTGATATTTTAGATAGTATTGTTTCAAATATTCAAGTTAATATTTTTAATAATGATATTGTAAGAATTTTACCTCGAACAAATTTCAATATTAATAAAGAATGGATTACAAATAAAACTAGATATTTTTTTGATAGTTTAAAATATCAACGAATAAAATATCCATTACTAAAAGATAATAATAATAATTTTTCTCAAATTTCGTGGTTAAAAGCTTTAAATATAATTAATAAAAAATTAATGACTACTGATAGTGCAAATATTAAAAGTATTATAGGTGATTTAACTGATTTAGAATCTATTTTTTTCTTCAAAAAAAATTTAACTAAATTGGGAATTTCGAATATTCATTATGAATCTTTTTTAAATAATCAAAGTTTTAAAATTAATTCTGATTTATCCTCAAATTTTTTATTTAATAATACTTTAAAATCTATTGAAAAATCTGATCTTTGTTTAATAGTTGGCAGTGACCTACGTAAAGAAGGTGCTCTTTTAAATATTCATTTAATTAATCGTTTAAAAAAAGGAAATTTTAAGATTGCATATATAGGTAATAAAATTGATTTTACTTATAAAGTAAAACATTTAGGTTTAAATTTTGAAACATTACTAAAAATTCTTTTAGGAAAACATGTATTTTGTAAAGATTTAAAAAAAGCCAAAAAACCTTTAATTATTTTTGGTGAAAATATACTAAATCAAAAAAATGGTTTTTTTTTAATAAATAAATTAAGAAATTTATCAATGTTTAAAAATAATATTAATTTTTTTACTACAAAAACTTCTTTAATTAATTTTTTTGAAATGACCTTTTCAAAATCTAATAATTTATTAAAAAAGTCAAATTTATATTATTTATTTAATACAAATTTACAAAATAAGTTAAAAATCTCTAAAAAAAATTTTATTATTTATCAAGGACATCATTTTACTAAAGATGCACAATTTTCAAATTTAATTTTACCGGGATTAACTTTTTTAGAAAAAAAAGGAACGTATATTAATTTAGAAGGTTTAATTCAAAAAAATGAACAAATTTTGAATTTAAATACAGAACAACGAAAAGATTCAATTATCTGTAGAAATATTTATAAATTTATATTAGCTAAAAATCAATCTACAATTAATTCTTTTTTGAAAATTACAGATATTTTTCCCTATTTAAATAAAACAAGAATCAAAATTATTAATAATTTTTTTATTGATAAAAAATATTTTAAAATTAATATTAATTTTTTAGATTCTCTGTTAAAAAGTAATTACTATACAAATATATTAGAACAATATTCAAAAATATTAGTTAATGCTAATACTTTTAGTAAAAAACAATCAAAAACATTATGATCTATACCATTTTCAAATTTTTAATTTTAGTATTACCTTTATTGATAGCTGTAGCTTATTTTACTTTAGTTGAACGTAAAATTCTAGCTTCTATTCAAAGAAGAAGAGGACCTAACGTTGTAGGTACTTTTGGTTTATTACAACCGCTAGCTGACGGACTAAAATTGTTTGTAAAAGAAACAATTTTACCTAGTAATGCCGATGTAATTTTATTTATTTTTGCACCTATTTTAGCTTTTTTTTTAAGTTTATTAAGTTGGACTATAATACCTTTAGGATTTGGTATGTTTTTTACTGAATTAAATATAGGTATTTTATATTTATTGGCAATTTCTTCTTTAGGAGTATATGGAATTATTATTGGAGGTTGGTCAAGTAATTCTAAATATTCTTTTTTAGGTGCTTTAAGATCAACAGCGCAGATGATTTCTTATGAAATAACAATTGGTTTTTCAATTCTTTCCGTTATAGTTTGTGCTAAATCGTTAAATTTAATTTCAATTGTTTTAGCACAAAAAACTGTTTGGTATTGCTTTCCTCTTTTTCCTATTTTTATAATTTTTTTTATTGCATGTCTAGCAGAAACAAATCGTCATCCCTTTGATTTACCTGAAGCTGAAGCTGAATTAGTTTCTGGTTATAATGTTGAATATTCTGCAATGGGTTTTGCCTTATTTTTTTTAGGTGAATATGCTAATATGTTATTAATGAGTAGTTTAACAACTATTTTATTCTTAGGCGGTTGGTTAGCCCCATTTCCTTTTAGTATTAAATTTATTAATTTTTTACCAGGTTCTTTTTGGTTTAGTATTAAAGTATGTTTTTTTGTTATTTTATTTGTAGTAGCTAGAGCAATTTTGCCTAGATATCGTTATGATCAATTAATGCGTTTAGGTTGGAAAATTTTTTTACCTTTTACTTTGAGTTGGTTTTTATATACTGCAAGCATTTTAATAAGTTTTAATTGGTTAATTTAATTAAATTATGCGGATTTTAAATCATTTTATTTTTACTTTTTTTTTATTTTGTCTGGGATTATTTGGTATAATTCTAAATAGACAAAATATTATAATTATTTTAATGTCTATTGAATTATTATTATTATCAATTAATTTAAATTTTATTTATTTTTCAATTGCAATTGATGATATAATTGGACAAGTTTTTTCATTATTAATTTTAACAGTGGCTGCTGCAGAATCTGCAATAGGATTAGCAATTATGATTGTTTTTTTTAAATTGCATGGAGATATCTCAATTTATAAAATTAACTTATTAGCTTTATAGTAATATAAAACTAATAAATTAATTTTAAGTATAAATATAATATTTTTTTAATAATGATATAATTTTTACGATTATATCATTATTAAAAAAGTTAAATAATTACAACCTCTTGGATTTGAACCAAGATTTTAAAGCTTAGAAGGCTAATACTCTACCAATTAAGTTAAGGTTGTTTTAATTTAAATTAATAATGTTTATAAGAATTTACATTAAAAATAGCTTTTAATGAATTTCTTGAAAGTTGTTTATAAATCTTTTGTTTATATGTTTTTTTTTGTTCTTTTTTTGTTAATGTTACAGCACCTATTAAAGCAATTAATAATATAATACCTGACACTAAAAAAAAAAAAAAAAAATAACTATATAAAACTTGACCTATTGTTTCAATATTAGTAATCATATCTAATTGATTAATAAAATTTTTTAAAAAAGGTTTTTCATTAATAAAAATATCGATATTTCCCGAAACATGATCTCTAAAAAAAAATAAATTATTTACTTTTTGAGTAAAAAAAGAATTATTTATTAAATGATAATATGATGTAAATAATTTACTAAACATTAAAAATGTTTCTAAAAAAAAATAAAACTAATTAAAAAAATAATAGGTAAATAACCAAAATTATTATTAATTTTTTTTTTATCTATTAAAACATTAATATCTAACATCATAATTACAAATAAAAATAATACAGTAATCGCTCCGACATATATAATTATTAAAATAATAGATAAAAATTCAACTTCAGAAAGTAATAATAATCCAGTTGAACTAGTAAAAACTAATATTAAAAAAAATGCAGAATAGATTGTATTTGTAGAATATATTACAAAAATAGCCGAAGTTAAAGCTATAATTGAAAAAGTATAAAAGAAAATGGTTTCAAAATTCATAATAAGAAATAATTATTATTTAATTTTAATAATTTTTTGAAATTTATTTTTATTCAATTAATAAAAAAATGAATAAAAATAATAAAATTATAAAAAAATTAAAAGAAGAAATAATAGAAAAAAAAATAATATTTATTAAAAAAATTAAACTAATTAGCATTAATAAGGAATAATGATAAATATAACCAGTTTGTAATAAAATAATTTTTTGACTTAAAAAAGAAAAAATAGTTGTTAAACCGTAAGGACCACATATTTCAATTAACCCTTTATCAATCATTTTATACGTAAAATTATAACCAATTTTTAAAATATATTGATTAATAAATTCATAATAAATTTTATCAAAATACCATTTTCGATTTAAAAAATTATAAAAATAAATTCCATATTTAGAAATTTTTAAATTATATAAAAATTTAAATTTAAAAAAATATAAATAAAAAGCGCCAAATAGTCCACTAAAACTTAAAATAACCGGTAATATTTTAAAAAAAGTTGGTAAAAATTCGGAATCAATCATTTGATTATTTATAGGATTTATATAAATTGAATTATTCCAAAAATTAGAACCTAAACCAACAAACATATCTTTAGAAATATAACCTATAAAAATACTACCAAAAGCTAATAAACCTAAAGAAATTCCCATTTCTAACGGAACATCATGGGCATTTTTAATAACATTTTTATATGCATTAGTTTCAGTTAGAAAAGCAAAAAAAATTAAACGAGTTGAATAAAAAGCTGTAAAAAAAGCACCAATAGTACCTAACCAGTACGCAAAATGTCCTGTTTCACTAAAACTTGCAAAAGCCACTTCTAATATTAAATCTTTAGAATAAAAACCTGTTAAAAAAGGAAAACCCATTAAAGATAAAGAACCTATTAAAAACATAATATAAGTAAAAGGCAATATTCTTCTTAAACCTCCCATTTTACGAATATCTTGTTCATCTCCCATTGCATGAATTACAGCGCCTGAACATAAAAATAACAATGCTTTAAAATATGCATGATTAGATAAATGAAAAATCGCTAAAGGATAATTAGATAATCCGCAAGCAAAAAACATATAACCTAATTGACTACAAGTTGAATAAGCTATTATTTTTTTAAAATCATTTTGTACTAAACCTACGGTACTAGCAAAAAAAGCAGTTGATGCTCCAATTATTGTAATAACTTTTAAAGAAAATATAGAATATTCAAATATAGGTGAACAACGTGAAATTAAATAAACACCTGCCGTAACCATTGTAGCTGCATGAATTAGGGCAGAAACTGGGGTAGGACCTTCCATTGCATCAGGTAACCATAAATGTAAAAAAATTTGAGCAGATTTTCCCATAGCGCCTATAAAAATTAAAATACAAATTACATCGATTATACTTAAAATATAATTACAAAAAATAAAATATAAATTTTGAGCAATTGAAATTGCAGCAAATGTACTAAAATATTCAATTGTTCGAATATTATAGAAAATAGTTAAAACACCTAATAATAAAATTAAGTCACTAATTCTATTAATTAACATGGCTTTAATTGCAGCTTTATTAGCTTGTAAACGTGTAAACCAAAAATTAATTAATAAATAAGAACAAAAACCAACGCCTTCCCAACCAACAAACATTTGCATAAAATTATCACCTGTAACTAATATAAGCATAAAAAAAGTAAATAAAGATAAATAAGACATAAATCTTGATAAATGTGGATCAGTTGCCATATATTGAGATGAATATAAATGAACTAATGTTGAAACACTTGTAATAACAACAAGCATTATCATAGTTAAACTATCAAATAAAAAACACCAATTACAAGAAAATAAACCACTATTAATCCAATTTGAAATATAAATAAGATATTCATAATTATAGGTAATTGAATCATAAATAATAATTAATGAAAAAATACAACTTAAAAATGTTGTTAATGTAGTTATAAATACAGAACCCTTACGTCCAATATAAAAACCAAAAAATCCGGCGGCTATTGCGCCTAAAAAAGGTAAAAAAATTAGAGTTAATAATAACATAATTAGTATAAAATAATTTAGAAATATTTTATTTAATATTTCTACTTAAATACTAAATAATTTGTTAGAATTTAGTTTAATAGTTATTTTATTTAGACATTATTAAATTAAATATAATTAATAGATTTTTAATATATATAAAATTAATTAATTTAAAAGTAAATAAATATAAAATTTAAATGCTTTAAGGAAAAAATGATTTAAAAATTTTTCTTAAAGCATTTAAATTTTATATTTATTTACTTTTAAATTAATTAATTTTATATATATTAAAAAATAAAATAATCAATTTTAATAAATTTATGGCAATCAAAAATTATATAATAGATAACCAATTTACTTTTTTAGATATGGCAGAACCTTGGCAATTAGGTTTTCAAGATCCAGCAACTCCTGTAATGGAAGGTATTATAAACTTTCATCATGATTTAATGTTTTTTTTAATTATTATTACAGTATTTGTTTGTTGGATGTTATTTAGAGTTATTACTCTTTTTGATGAAAAAAAAAAATAAAATACCTTCAACAATAGTACATGGTGCTACTATTGAAATTATTTGGACTTCTATACCAGCTTTAATTTTATTAATTGTTGCAATACCTTCATTTGCTTTATTATATTCAATGGATGAAGTAATTGATCCAATTATTACTTTAAAAGTAATAGGAAGTCAATGGTATTGGAGTTATGAATATTCAGATAATTTAGAATTTTCAGATGAACCTTTAATTTTTGATAGTTATATGATACAAGAAGATGATCTAACAATAGGTCAATTTAGGATTTTAGAAGTAGATAATCGTGTAGTAGTTCCAACTAATAGTCACATTCGTGTACTAATTACGGCCTCAGACGTTTTACATTCTTGGGCTATTCCTTCCTTAGGTATTAAATTAGATGCATGTCCAGGTCGTTTAAATCAAACCTCAATGTTTATTAAAAGAAAAGGTGTTTTTTATGGACAATGTAGTGAAATTTGTGGAGTAAATCATGGTTTTATGCCTATTGTAGTAGAAGCAGTATCATTAGAAGATTATTTAACTTGGTTAAAAAATAAAATTAATTTTGATTTTAATATTTAATTAAATATTTTTATGGTATTGAAAATTATAAGTATAATTTTTTTAATATTATTATTATTTACAGATCTTAAAAAGATTATAAATAAAATTAAACAATTTTTTAATAAATAAAAATTAAAAACCAACGTTTTTTAATAACAAAAATCTTTATAATTTTGCTTTTAAGTAAATTAAATTTATAAAAAAAAATGAATTTTAACAATATAAATATAAATATAAAAAATTGGTCAACAAGATGGCTTTTTTCAACAAATCATAAAGATATTGGTACTTTATATTTAATTTTTAGTGCTTTTGCGGGTATTATAGGTACAACACTTTCGATGTTAATTCGAATTGAGTTATCACAACCAGGTAATCAAATTTTTATGGGAAATCACCAATTATATAATGTTGTTGTAACGGCTCATGCTTTAGTGATGGTTTTTTTTTTAGTTATGCCTGCATTAATCGGAGGTTTTGGTAATTGGTTTGTTCCTTTAATGATTGGCGCACCTGATATGGCTTTTCCACGTATGAATAATATAAGTTTTTGGTTATTACCCCCAGCTTTATTATTATTAATTTCTTCAGCTATTGTTGAATCTGGGGCTGGTACGGGTTGGACAATTTATCCACCATTATCAAGCGTTCAAGCACATTCGGGACCTTCGGTAGATTTAGCTATTTTTAGTTTACATTTGACAGGGATTTCTTCTTTATTGGGTGCTATTAATTTTATTTCAACTATTTATAATATGAGAGCTCCAGGTTTAAGTTTTCATAGATTACCTTTATTTGTATGGTCTGTTTTAATTACAGCTTTTTTATTATTATTAACTTTACCTGTATTAGCTGGTGCAATTACTATGTTATTAACTGATCGAAATTTAAATACTTCTTTTTATGATCCATCAGGTGGGGGTGATCCTGTTTTATATCAACATTTATTTTGGTTTTTTGGTCATCCTGAAGTTTATGTTTTAATTTTACCAGCTTTTGGTATCGTAAGTCAAGTTTCTGCGGCTTTTGCAAAAAAAAAATGTTTTTGGTTATTTAGGTATGGTTTATGCAATGTTATCTATAGGTTTATTAGGTTCAATTGTATGGGCACATCATATGTTTACTGTTGGGTTAGATGTAGATACTCGCGCATATTTTTCTGCTGCTACTATGATTATTGCTGTACCAACAGGTATTAAAATTTTTAGTTGGTTAGCAACTTTATGGGGAGGTTCTTTAAAATTTGAAACTCCTTTATTATTTGTTTTAGGTTTTATTTTATTATTTGTTATGGGTGGAGTAACTGGTGTAGTTATGTCTAATTCCGGTTTAGATATTGCATTACATGATACTTATTATATTGTAGGACATTTTCATTATGTATTATCAATGGGTGCCATTTTTGGAATATTTACAGGATTTTATTATTGGATTGGAAAAATTTCTGGACGTAGATATCCTGAAATTTTAGGCCAAATTCATTTTTGGTTATTTTTTATAGGGGTGAATATTACCTTTTTTCCAATGCATTTCTTAGGTTTAGCTGGGATGCCTAGACGAATTCCGGATTTTCCTGATGCAATGAGTGGATGGAATGCTGTAAGTAGTTTTGGTTCTTATATATCATTTTTTTCAGCTCTTTTTTTTTTTTATATAGTATATGTAACATTAATATACGGTAAAAAAATAAAAAATTAGTTTTATATTAATAATTTATATATATATAAATATATATATATATAAATTATATTTATTTATTAAACATATAAATATTATTTAAATTTATATAATATAAATAAAAAACAAATTTATTTTTTATTTATATTATAACGTATTAAAAATGATTCAACTTTACCTAAAAATGGTATAACTATGATAAAAAATAAAAAATAATAAATCATACTTATAACACCTATTTCAGTGTAAGGATACTCAACGGGGCATTGTCCTACCCAACCTAATAATAAAAAAGTTATAACTAATAACCAATAACATACTTTAAATAAAGGTCTAAAAGCAGTACTTCTAATTTCCGATGAATTTGTAAAAGGTATAGTTAATAAAATAATTAAAGAACCAAACATTGCTATAACACCTCCAATTTTATTTGGAATAGAACGTAAAATAGCATAAAAAGGTAAAAAATACCATTCAGGTACAATATGTAAAGGAGTTTTCATTGGATTAGCTTCAATATAATTATCAGGATGTCCTAAAGTATTAGGATAATAAAAAATAAAAATAAAAAATACTAAAAATAATATCATTAATCCAAATAAATCTTTAGTATAAAAATAAGGATAAAATGGAATATTTTCGGTTTTTAAAGTAATACCTAATGGATTATTTGAACCAACTTCATGTAATAAAATTAAATGTACTAGTACAGCACCTATAATTACAAAAGGAAAAGTAAAGTGTAAACTGAAAAATCGATTTAATGTTGGATTATCTACAGCAAAACCACCCCATAACCAATCAACAATATCTTTACCTATTAAAGGTATTGCAGAAAATAAGTTAGTAATAACAGTTGCACCCCAAAAACTCATTTGACCCCATGGTAAAACATAACCCATAAAAGCAGTAGCCATCATTAAAATAAATATAATAACACCTGAACACCATAAAGCTTCGCGGGGTGTAATATAAGAACCATAATATAAACCTCTAAAAATATGTATATATACAACAATAAAAAAAAATGAAGCACCATTTGCATGTATATAACGCATTAACCAACCATTATTTACATCTCTCATAATATGTTCTACACTGTTAAATGCTAAATCAATATGTGATGTATAATGCATTGCTAAAAAAATTCCAGTTAAAATTTGTATTACTAACATAATCCCGGCTAACGAACCAAACCCGTAAAAATAATTTAAATTAATAGGTGTAGGATAATCTATTAAATGATTATTAATAACAGCAAATAATGATTTTTTATTCCATCTCATAATATGAAATCAAAAAATTAACCAAAAAACAAAAATATTATACTATAGATTTGATTTATTTTTTATCCCAAGGATTATTAAATTCAAATAATCGATATTCTTGAGATAAATTAATAGGTTCATAAACTACGCTTTTTTTTTAATTCATTATAAAAAACTTCTAAAAAACCACTTAAAGGAAAATCTTTACGTAAAGGATGTCCTTCAAAACCATAATCAGTTAAAATCCTTCTTAAATCTGGATGATTAAAAAAAAAAAATTCCAAACATATCCCAAATTTCTCTTTCACACCAATTTGCAGCTTTATATATATTAATAATAGAATCTATTTGTTGTAATTCATTAATTTGAATTTTAATTTTTAAACGACTATTAAAACGAATACTTAGTAAATTATATATAATTTCAAAACGGTTTTCTTTATTAATATAATCTACAGCACAAATTTCAGATAAAACTTTAAACTGACTATTGGTATGATTTTTTAAAAAAAATAAAATAGGAATTAATTTATTTTTAGAAATATTAATACATAATTCATTTTTGTAGATTGTATAATTTATTATAGGTAAAATTTTTAATAAATATTGACTAAATTTTTTAAATACTGTCATAAAAAATAATAAGATAAAAATAAATAATTTTATATACTATTTTAAACATTTTATTTAATTAAATAAATATTTAAAATAGTATATATATATAATAAAAATTAATTTATTATATTACAGAATTTTACTTAAAAAGCAAATAAAATTAAAAAAGCCATCATTAAACAAAATAAAGCAATTGCTTCTGTTAAAGCAAAACCTAAAATTGCAGTTCTCATTAATTCTTGTTGTAAAGAAGGATTTCTTGAAATACCTATAATTAAAGAACCAAAAACATTTCCAATACCAATACCTGCACCAATTAGACCTAAAGTTGCTAATCCTGCACCTAAAAATTTAGAAGCTTGTAATAACATAAAATTTATTATTATTTTTTTTTATTTAAAGTATCTTAAACGATAGATTTTTAAAAATTATTTTGTTTATTATTTATATCTAATCCTAAAATAAAAAATCATTATCTGATTTTTATTTTTTATGAAAAATTAAATTTTTATTATTAATATTTGTTCTCATTTTTTTAAAAGGTTTTTTTATTCCTTAATTATTGTAATAAATTATAAATATAAAGATCTATTTTTTTCACAAAATAAATATTATTTCTATCGTTTTGTATCTTATTTTTAAATTTATTTCTTATCGTTAAAAAAATTACGAAACTTTAATAAAAAAAAGCTTTTTCCTTAAAGGATCGAAATTAAAAATAAATAAAAATCAAAATAATATTAAAATTATTATAATTATATTTAGTTTAGTTATTTAAAATTTTTATAAAAAACCTTTATATTAATAATAAAATATAAACTATTATATAATTTAAAAATAAAGTTGATTTAATTAATTAAATCAACTTAAAAAACAATAAATTTTATTTATTTTTATAAATATCTTAAAACAGAATTACCATTCTAAAGCATCGCTACACCAAATATAAATAAAACCTACAACTAATTCAACTAAAAATTCAATCATAGTCCAAAAACCCCATGAAAAATTAGAACTTAAAGTTAAAACCCAAGGAAAAACAAAAACAGCTTCTAAATCAAAAATAATAAAAAGAATAGCTACTAAATAAAATTTTACATCAAAAATTTTTCTAGCATCATCATACGGATTAAATCCACATTCATAAGCTGTTAATTTTTCTAAATCATCTTTTTGTTTGACTAACGAAAAAGATAAAATAAAAATTAAAATTGATAATAATAAACTTAATATTAAAAATATAAAAATTTTGGAATAATTTAATAACATAATTATAAAAATTTTGTTTAATAAAATATAATAATTAAAACGGAAAAAACGGGACTTGAACCCGCGACTTATAGCGTGACAAGCTATTACTCTAACCAACTGAGCTACTTTTCCTTTATTATATTATTAATGTAAATTTAAAGCATCATTTATATACATACAAGTTAAAATAGTAAATACATAAGCTTGAATTAAAGCCACAGCAATTTCTAAACCTACTAATAAAACTATAATAATCAAAGGAATAAAATGTGCAATAAAAATAAAACTATTTACATTTAACATTGTCCAAGCAAAACCTGCAATTACTTTTAATAAAGTATGTCCAGCCATCATATTCGCAAATAATCGAACAGGTAAACTTATTACGCGAAAAATATAAGAAACTAATTCAATAGGAACTAAAATAGGAACTAATGCAATACTTGCACCACTAGGTAATAATAAATTTAAAAAATTTAATTTATGTTTTTTAATACCAATTAAATTAAATCCTAAATAAATTGTTAATGCTAAAGTAAAGGTAATAATTAAATGACTAGTTATCGTAAAACTATAAGGAATCATTCCAATTAAATTACATAATAAAATAAAAAAAAAAATAACAAAAATTAAAGAAATAAAATATTTACCAGCTTTACCTATACTTGAATAAGTTAATTCAATAGTAATATTAAAAATCATTTCAAAAATTTGTTGAAAACGTGTTGGAATAAATTTAGTTTTTATATTAATAAAAATATATAAATAAACAAAACCTATTAATAAAATTAAAGAAGCATTAGTAAATACAAAAGGTATTTGAAAAATAGGTAAAATTTCAAATTGTTCTAAAG
Source organism: Peronospora matthiolae (assembly GCA_921007115.2). NCBI lineage: Eukaryota > Oomycota > Peronosporomycetes > Peronosporales > Peronosporaceae > Peronospora > Peronospora matthiolae. The sequence continues at coordinate 91,744 of CAKLBY020000294.1, forward strand.
GACTAAACATAAAATTTATTAATTAATTACCACCCCACCAATATACAGCTACAAATAAAAATAACCAAACAACATCAACAAAATGCCAATACCATGCTGCCGCTTCAAAACCAAAATGATGCTGTTTAGTAAAATGATGATTAATTAATCTAATAGCACTTACTATTATAAAAATTGTTCCAACAATTACATGAATACCATGAAAACCTGTTAATAAAAAAAATGTTGTACCATAAATACTATCAGAGATTGAAAAAGAACTTTCAATATATTCATAAGCTTGAATTAGTGTAAAAAAAAAAGCTAATAAAATAGTAATAATTAAACTTATTATAGCATTTTTTCTATCACCAAAAACTATTGAATGATGTGCCCATGTAATTGTAGCCCCAGATGATAATAAAATTATAGTATTTAATAAAGGTATACCCCAAGCATTTACAGTTTCAATACCTAACGGTGGCCATAAAGAACCTATTTCAGGTGTTGGGGCTAAAGCTGAATGAAAAAATGCCCAAAAAAAACTAACAAAAAATAATAATTCACTAAAAATAAATAAAATCATACCATTTCTTAATCCCAATTGTACTTGTTTTGTATGTTGACCTTCATATACAGCTTCTCTAACAATATCACGAAACCATGTATACATAGTTAAAATAACTAATAAAAATCCAGTTAAAGTTAAAAAGTGACTACCGATATAACCATGAAAATACATCGCACTACCAAAAGTTAAAAAAAATAATCCAAACGAAATAATAAAAGGCCAGGGACTAGGATCTACTAAATGATATGGATGTTTTTGTGTATTTTGTGTGTTTTGTGTAATTGTTTTTAAAAAAATTAAATCATTTTTAAATTTATCTATATTAGAATCATTCGTTGTTATTTCAATTTGTAAATTTTTTTTATTAATGTAATAATAATTTTTCATAAAAGTTTAATAATTCTTAATAATTAATTATTTAATGATAAATAATTTTTTTAATCAAAAACAAGATTAAATTTTAATTTTTTAATATTTTTATAATATTGTTTTTTTGTATTAATTGTTTTACTTTTATTTTTTGAAGTTTGGATAATTTCAGTTATGATAGTTTTTAAATTTGAATTTGAAATTAACCACGATACTGATTTTTTGATTTGTTTATCTTCATCTAGAAGCATTAAAAAATATCTATCTTTTTTTTTTTTTTTTTTATTTCTTTTTTATTAGGTATACTTATTGCTTTTAATTTTGGTAATAAATTATCAATTGATTTAAATAAAATAAAATTTGGTTTTTGTTTTGTATTTTGTTTTAATTTAATTAAAATATTTTTAAATATGTTTTCAGAACAAGTTTTTTTACCCTTTTTTAATAACATATTAATAAATAATTTTTTTATTTTATACTCTTCGTATTTTAGTTCCATATTTTGATCTTGACGTTTTTCGTGAATAAATACCTAATAAATCAAATTTACCTCGAATTGCATGATATTTTACTCCAGGTAAATCTTTTACTCTACCACCTCTTACTAAGATAATAGAATGTTCTTGTAAAGTATGACCAATACCTGGTATATAAGTAATTATAGTATATCGACTGGATAAATGTACTTTTGCTACTTTACGCATAGCTGAATTAGGTTTTTTAGGCGTAGTCTTATAAACTCGTAAACAAATACCTTTACGTTGAGGACATTGTTTTAACGCGGGACTTTTATTTCTTTTTTTTTTTTCTAAACGTTTTTGTTTTTTTAAAAATAATTGATTAATTGTTGATGATGACATATAATTTTATTATTGAATAATAACGGACTTGAACCGCTAACATTTTCGGTGTAAACGAAATACTCTACCAATTGAGCTAATTATTCATTGGGCCTAAGTAGATTTGAACTACTGACTTTACACTTATCAGGCGTATACTCTAACCAACTGAGTTATAGGCCCTTTTGAAGTAAAAGGATTCGAACCTTTGATTTTCCGTACCAAAAACGGAGGCCTTACCACTTGGCTATACTTCAAAATACATAAAAATTTATGCTTAGAAAGATTCGAACTTTCATTTTATAGATTCGCAATCTAAGGCTTTATCCATTAAGCTATAAGCATAATTTTAGTTTTTTTTTATAATTTTAACATTTATTAATAAATTTTCTGATAAATATTTTTTAATTAATATTAAAAAATTTAATAATTGAAAAATATTTTTAAATTTTATTTCCATTTTAGGTAAATATTTATCATAAATAAAATGTTCTCTTGATTTTTTATTTACGTGGGGTGATTTTAATAAAGTAAAAATTTTTTTTTTTTTTTTTATTTGAAATATTCCCGGGATATTTATATGTTTTAATTTATTAATTTTTTTTAATAATATTAATTTGTGTTTAAGTTGATTTATTTTTTGAAAAGATTGAAAAGTTATTCTTAAAATATACATATTTCAGTAATTGTCTGAAGGTGGATTTGAACCACCGACACAAAGATTTTCAGTCTTTTACTCTAACCAACTGAGCTATTCAGACAAAATATTATATTAATAAATATAAATAAATTTTGTTTAAATTTACTAATATAATATTTGGAAAAATAAATAAAAATAAAATAAATTGAGTATTAAGTACTAAAATGATACTTTGTACTTTATTTATTTGATCAATATACATTTTTCTTAATATTTTTTCAAAATAAATTATTTTTATTATTTTTAAATAATAAAAAGAACTTATAACATTTATAAAAATACCAAAAAAAACTAAACTAAAATAGTTATTTTTTAGAGCTGAAAAAAATATAAATAATTTTGAAAAAAATCCAGCTAATGGAGGGATACCTGCTAATGAAAAAATATTTATAATTAAAATAATTGCTATTAATTTATTTAAATTATAAATATTTGATAAATCTGTTAAATATTTAATTGGTTTATAATTTATATTTAAGGATAAATAAGAAGTCCATAAATTAATACTTGTTACAATATAAATAATAATGTATAATAAAATAAATGGTATATTATTTAATAAATTTGAAGTAAAACCCATTAAAATAAAACCTATGTGACTTATTGAACTATAAGCTAATAATCTCTTTATTTTTTTTTGTTGTAATGCTGATAATGAACCTATTAACATAGAAAAAAATGAAATAATATAAAAAAATATTTCAAAAAAATACGACATATTAACAAAAATATCAAAAAATAAACGAATTAAAATCCCAATAAAAGCTAATTTAGGAACAATTGCAAAAAAACTTGAAATATTGTTTGGAGCACCTTCATACACATCAGGTAACCAAAAATGAAAAGGTGCAGCACCTATTTTAAATAATATACCAACTAAAATAAAAATCAATCCATAAGATAAACTTATTAATATATTAATATTGTATAAAAAATTAATATTTGATAAAATTAAAAAAATATTACTAAAATTTAAAGAACCGGTAATAGCATAAATTATAGAGGAACCAAACAAAATAAAACTTGAAGCAATAGATCCTAAAATAAAATATTTTAAACCCGCTTCAATAGATAATATTGATTTTTTTTGAGTTGATGTTAATATATAAAAACTTAAACTTTGTAGTTCAATTGCTAAATATAAAGTAATAAAATTATTTGAAGATATTAATAACATTAAACCTAATAATGATATTAATATTAATATATGAACTTCATATAAATTTATTTTTTGTTGTATTAAATATTTTTGTTGTATTAAAAAACAGACAATTGTTGATAATATTAAAATAACTTTAATAAATTGTGTAAAATTATTAATAATTAATACACCATTTAATATCGGATTTGAGATATTTGTTATATTTAACGTTAATATTAAAAGAATTAATAATAAATATATTATTATAGTAGTAATATTTTTGAAAATCAAAATTTTTTCATTATTTTGATTTTTTTTATAAAAAATTCCATATAATAATAAAATTAAGAAAATAGTTGTTAAAAAAAATTCGGGAATAATAAGTTCAAAATTATTTTTAAAAATCTCTTGAAAAATCATAATATAAAAAAATAAATATGTTTAAAATATTTACTTACTATATATGCTATATATTTATTGAAAAATTAATTTATAAATATTTCTTTTAATTAAAAAAAAATTATATTATAAATAAACAAAATGCCTTCAAAAAAAATAAAAAATTTTTCAATAAATTTTGGTCCACAACATCCTGCAGCTCATGGTGTTTTGCGTTTAATTTTAGAATTAAATGGAGAAGTTGTTCAAAAAGCTGACTCACATATAGGATTATTACATAGAGGTACCGAAAAATTAATAGAATATAAAAATTATTTACAAGCGTTACCTTATTTTGATAGGTTAGATTATGTTTCAATGATGTGTCAAGAACATGCATATGTTCTTGCTGTTGAAAAATTATTAAATTGTAATGTTCCTTTAAGAGCTCAATATATAAGAGTACTTTTTTCAGAAATAACACGAATTTTAAATCATTTATTAGCAATTTGTTGTCATGCTTTAGATGTAGGTGCTATGACACCTTATTTTTGGGGTTTTGAAGAACGAGAAAAATTAATGGAATTTTATGAAAGAGTGTCGGGTGCACGTATGCATGCAGCTTATTTTAGGCCTGGTGGTGTTAATCAAGATTTACCTAAAGGTTTATTAAATGATATTTACATTTTTTGTGAACAATTTAATACAAGATTAGATGAAATTGAAGAAATGTTGACTAATAATAGGATTTGGAAACAAAGATTAGTTGATATTGGGATTATTTCATCTAAAAATGCCTTAAATTTTGGGTTTAGTGGTGTAATGTTACGTGGATCTGGTATTTCATGGGATTTAAGAAAAACACAACCTTATGAAATTTATAATCAATTAGAATTTGAAATTCCTGTAGGTACAAATGGGGATTGTTATGATCGTTATTTGATTAGAATAGAAGAAATGAGACAATCTATTAGATTGATTGTACAAATACTTAATAAAATACCAAAAGGTCCTATTAAATTAGATGATAAAAAAATTACAAATCCAAATAGAATTCAAATTAAAAATTCTATGGAATCGTTAATTCATCATTTTAAATATTATTCAGAAAATATTAGTATAAAAAGTGGGGAAACTTATACTGTTATTGAAGCCCCAAAAGGTGAATATGGTGTTTATTTAATCTCTGATGGTACCAATAAACCATATAGATGCAAAATAAAATCTCCTGGATTTTTTCATTTACAATCTTTAGATTTTCTAGCAAAAAATCATATGATTGCTGATGTTGTTACTATTATAGGTACTTTAGATATTGTATTTGGTGAAATTGATCGTTAAATTTTAAATTAAAAATATTATATTGTATTAAGAATAGTAAGATAAAAATTTATTCAAAATTATATTATTCTTTTTAATTATATAATAAATTTTTAATCACATAATTATGTTACAACAAAAAACAAAATTTTTCAAACAATATAAATTAAATCAATTACAAACTATTAAACGAACTTATAAATACATTTATTTTTTTCGTTATACTGATTTTAGTATTAATAAACTAATTTCTTTAAAAAAAAATCTTAAAAAATTAAATTATAAATCTTTAATAATAAATCAAAAATTAAGTACTTCAATTTTTACAAAATTAAAAGGGCAAGGTTCTATTTTAATGATTTATGGAAATAAAGATTTATCTTTTATTCAAAATTTAATTTATTTTAAAAAACTTAAATTAATTCATTTGCTTGTTCAACAAAATATATATTCTTATTTAAAAATAAAGCAAATAATTAATCAAAACTCCCCTCCCTTGAATAATTTAATTATTCAACCTTTTTTAAATTTTATATATTATTTAAGAAAAATTTAAAAGGCGATTATAACTCAATGGTAGAGTGTTAGATTGTGGGTCTAAGTGTTATGGGTTCAAGTCCCATTTTTCGCCCTTTTAGTTTTCTTTTTAATTAAAGTTTCTATGTTTAATAAGTCTATATTAATTTTTTTACTTATTCTACCGGTAATTTCGGTTATTATATTATCTTTTTCAAAAAATGAAAAGTTTATTAAAAATTTCAGTATTTTTATGTCATTTTTCATTTTTTTGACATCGTTACCTTTATGGATTTTATTTGATAAATCTACCTCTAATTTTCAATATTTATTTAAAATAGATTGGATTAGTCAATTTAATATTAATTTCTATTTAGGTCTTGATGGTATTTCATTATTTTTTATAATTTTAACAACATTCTTGATTCCTATATGTATGTTAATTAGCTATGAAATGATTATTAAAAATGTCAAAGAATATTTTATTTTATATTTTATTTTAGAATTTTGTTTAATTATTTCATTTAGTGTATTAGATGTACTTATTTTTTACATTTTTTTTGAAAGTGTATTAATTCCAATGTTTTTAATTATTGGAATTTGGGGATCACGAGAACGTAAAATTAAAGCATCATATTTATTTTTTATGTATACATTAGCAGGTTCATTATTTATGTTTATAGCCATTATTCATATATTTTTAACTGTGGGTACTACAGATTATCAAATATTATATTATAGTAATTTTAATTTTTCATATGAAAAATTTTATTTTTTAGCTTTTTTTTTCGCTTTTGCTGTTAAAGTTCCTATGTTACCGTTTCATGTTTGGTTGCCTGAAGCGCATGTTGAAGCACCTACTGCAGGTTCTGTATTATTAGCTGGTATTTTATTAAAATTAGGAGCATATGGTATGATTAGATTTTTACTTCCTTTATTTCCTAAAGCTGCGATATATTTTAAACCTTATATTTTAGTATTTTGTTTAATATCAATTATTTATGCTTCATTAACAGCGATTAGGCAAACAGATTTAAAACGTATTATTGCTTATGCATCTGTTGCTCATATGAATTATGTTGTTTTAGGAATTTTTTCTTTAACTACTCAAGGTTTAGAGGGAAGTATTATTCAAATGATTAGTCATGGTTTCGTTTCTAGTGGATTATTTTTTTCAATAGGTTGTTTATACGATAGGTATCATACACGTTTTATTAACTATTATGGTGGTTTAGCTCATACAATGCCTTTATTTTGTATAGCATTATTTATTTACATATTAGCTAATATGGCTATTCCTGGTACAAGTAGTTTTGTAGGTGAAATTTTAATCTTAACAGGAATTTTTGAAGATAATACAACAACAGCTGTTTTTTCTACAATAGGACTATTTTTAGGCTCTATTTATTCTTTATTATTTTATAATCGAATTTGTTACGGTAATATTCAAAATTTTTATTTAAAAATTTATTATGATTTAACTTATCGTGAATTTTTAATACATTTAATTTTGATTGCAAATATTTTTTTATTAGGTTTATATCCTAAAATTTTTGAAAGTTGTATACATGAGAGTGTATTAAAAACCTTACTTCATATCGACTTTTGTACTTTCTTTCTTTATTAAACAATATTTTTGTTTAATAAAATAAAAAAAGCCCTTTTAGTCTAACGGTTAGGACATTGTCTTTTCACGTCAAAAATACGAGTTCAATTCTCGTAAAGGGTATAAAAAATATATATATATATAATATATATTTTTTATAATTATAATTAATTTCTAATTATAATTTCTATTATAATTAGAAATTAATTATAATTCTTAAAATATGATAATTTAATAACCTTGTTATGGCTATTGAATTATCATATATACTGGAATCAAATATTAAAAAATATAAGGATGAAAAAAGTTTACAAGAAACAGGTATTGTTCTTTCAATGAGTGATGGTATTGCTAGATGTTATGGTTTAACAAAAATTCAAGCCGGTGAAATGGTTGAATTTAATAACGGCAACATTAAAGGAATGGCTTTAAATTTAGAACCTAATGTTGTAGGAGTTGTTGTTTTTAGTAATGATAGAGAAATTAAAGAAGGTAATTTTGTAAGAAGAACAGGTTCAATTGTTAGTGTACCCGTAGGTCCTGAAGTTTTAGGTAGAGTAGTTGATGCTCTAGGACAACCTATTGACGGTAAAGGTCAAATAAATAGTAAATTAGAAAGTCGAGTAGAAGTAAAAGCTCCAGGTATTATGCCTAGAGAAAGTGTTAAAGAACCTGTACAAACAGGTTTAAAAGCTGTAGATAGTTTAATTCCTATTGGTCGTGGTCAACGAGAATTAATTATTGGAGATAGACAAACAGGTAAAACTTCTATAGCTATTGATACAATTATTAATCAAAGAGAACCTCATTTAAAAAAAGATAAAAATAATCAATTATATTGTATTTACGTAGGAGTAGGCCAAAAAAGATCTACTATTGCGGAATTAACAAAAACTTTAGAAGAAAAAAACGCAATGTTCTTTTCTGTTATTGTAGCAGCTACTGCTTCTGATTCAGCTCCATTACAATATTTAGCCCCATATACAGGTTGTGCTTTAGGTGAATATTTTAGAGATAATGGACAACACGCTGTTATTTTTTATGATGATTTATCAAAACAAGCTGTAGCATATAGACAAATGTCTTTATTATTAAGAAGACCTCCAGGTCGAGAAGCTTATCCTGGTGATGTTTTTTATTTACATTCACGTTTATTAGAAAGAGCTGCTAAAATGAATAGAAAAATTGGTGGTGGTTCTTTAACTGCTTTACCTATTATAGAAACTCAAGCAGGTGATGTATCAGCGTATATTCCAACTAATGTAATTTCTATTACTGATGGACAAATTTTTTTAGAAACTGAATTATTTAATGAAGGTCAAAGACCTGCAATTAGTGTTGGATTATCCGTAAGTCGTGTAGGTTCTGCTGCTCAAATTAAAGCTATGAAACAAATTGCTGGTACCATGAAATTAGAATTAGCTCAATTTAGAGAAGTACAAGCTTTTGCTCAATTTGGTTCAGATTTAGACGCTACTACTCAACAACAATTAAATAGAGGAGTTCGTTTAACTGAAATGTTAAAACAGGATTTAAATATTCCTTTATCTGTTGAAGATCAAATTGTAATTATTTATTTAGGTGTTCGTGGTTTTTTAGATAAAATTGCAGTAAATAAAATTTCAATTTTTGAAACTAATTGGTTAAATTTTATTAAAACTAATAAATCAGATATTTTAGAAGAAATTTTAACTAAAAAAGAAATTTCAAAAGAATTAGATAAAAAATTACATATTTTAGCAACAGATTTTACAAATAATTTTATAACTAAATAAAATTTTAATAAATAATAAATAGAATTCATTAAGAAATTTTATTTACATTTTATTTTTTTATTAAGTAATTTAAGTAATTATTATAAAAATTTTATACATATATGAAACAACTTTTTGTAAAAAATATTTTAAATTTTTTAGAATTAGATGATCTTCTTACAGAAATCGCATCTAATCAAATAAAAATATTAAATACTTTAGAAGAAATTCAACCTTCTCAACTTAACAATAATAATTTAATTGAAAATCAAGATATAAATTATAATTTAAAAAATATTTTTTGTTATACTCTAGGAGCGGTAGTAATTATAGGTATTATTTATTATTTTACTTCCGGAGGTGGAGATGCAGAAACAATTAATAATATTTATTCAAATATTAGTCACGAAATTATTGAAAAAATAAATATAAATACGACTATTACAGATAATAATATGAAACATATGTTAGATACAATGATAATAAATGATAATCATTTAGTAGATGTAATTAATAGATTACTTATAAAAAATAGTGAACAAATCCATAAAACTCTATCTATTCGAATATTCAATGCTATTCTAAAAAATGGTCGATCTTTAGAAGATATAACTAAAATTTTAGAAAATACAACTTTACCAACAAATGTTGGTAATATTACTACTAATTTAAAAAAAGTTGTTTTTTCAGATGAATCTTAAAAAATTGTTTTTAATAAAATATTAAATAGTAAAATAATTAAAATTTTTGAAGTTAGTTTATTAAATTCAAATAACTTTTATATATTTAGGATTACCAACTTTTGGTGTAAAATTTCAAAAACAATAACGAACCTTTTTGATACAAAAAATTAAAAATAATTAATTTATAATTATTTTTAAAATATAATAAAATCTTTTTAGATTATAATTAAATAGTAAAATAAAACAAAAAAAAATATGGGAATAATGAAATATTTAAAATTTACGTTCAAAAAATTTTTAGGATTAGATAATGATTATGAAAATTTATTATTAAATCAAGATAAAATTATTGAACAATTGCAACAATTGGAAAAATCTGAATTAAAAAGTCAACAAACAAACTATTCAGATTATTTAAATTTAAAAAATTTATTAATATTATTAATTTTATTAGGTTTTTTAGGTGGAGGTTTTTGGTTATATAATGCGGATTTTTTTAATAATTCAATTTTAGAATCTATTAAATCTTTAGGTAATTTATCAAAAGATTTACATAAAATTGATCAAAATGGAATTTTTGACACTTTAAAAAAATTGAATGAAAATTCGATTAATATGAGTACAGAAGAAATTAAATTATTAATGGAAATTAAAAATTTATTATTAAAAAAAGGAATTGATGAAAATCCTTCATTAAAAACACCTATTGCTGGACTTTTTGATAATAAAAAAATAGTATGGAATGAATAACAAAATATGAGAAGAATCGAAGACATAATAACGCAAACAACAGAGACTACCTCTACACAAATCAATTTTCCTAGTACATTTAGAATGATATTAAGACCAATAAGTCCTATAGGAATAAATAGTTTTCGTGAAAGATTAGAAAATAGTATAAATAATATTGAATGAAATAGAGTACCTTATATGACTCAAATTAAAGATATTCAGGTAATTGATATTGAAATCATTATCATTATATATAACAATAAATAATTTAATAAGTTCTATAAGAAAAAATAAATTTATACAAAACATAGTAATTATTTTTTTAATTTATTTATTAAAATAACAATTAAAATTTTTAATATATATTTCAATAATATATAATAATAAATTTTACATAAATATAATGTATACATATATTTTAATTTAATAAAATATTATAAATCTAAATTTAAATTCCCTTTTTTAAAAAGTATTTTAAATAAAATTTTATTTTTATAACTTGAATTTAATTAATTTCAGATTTTATAAAATTTTTTTGATTTATAATATTTTAATTTTTAACATAAAACAAACAGGAAAAATGGGACTTGAACCCATAACAATAATTTTGGAGACTATGATTTTACCAATTAAACTATTTTCCTAAAATTTTTAGATTAATTTAAGAATGTTTTAAAGATCTCTTCCAGACACAGGTTCCCCTACAACTACCTTGTTACGACTTCATCAAAGTTACTAACCACTTTCTAGGAATTTTAATTTGTTTAATTAAAATTATAAATTAATTAATTTAATTAACTAATTATTTAAAATTATTAAAAAACTAAAAATTATTTTAAAAACAATCAACTTCCCTGATGTGACGGGCGGTGTGTACAAAGTCCAGTAACATATTCACCGCAACATGCTGTTTTGCGATTACTAGCGATTCCAGCTTCATAAGGGCGAGTTTCAGCCCTTAATCCGAACTAAGATAATTTTTAAAGATTTGCTCCAACTTTAAAATTATTGCCTCTCATTGTAATTATCATTGTAGCACGTGTGTAGCCCAACTCATGAGGGCCATGAAGACTTGACGTCATCCCCACCTTCCCTTAACCTATCATTAATTTTTTCATTAGAGTACTTTTACTTTTATAATAAATTAGTAACTAACAATAAGGGTTGCGCTCGTTAAAGGATTTAACCAAACATTTCACAACACGAGCTGACGACAGCCATGCAACACCTGTTCTTTATATAAAATTTTATAAAAAAATTAGCAAGAGTTGGTAAGGTTCTGCGCGTATTATCGAATTAAACCACATGCTCCACCGCTTGTGTAGACTCCCGTCAATTCCTTTGAATTTCAATCTTGCGATTATACTTTTCAGGCGGAGTGCTTAACGCGTTAGCTGTTATATCTAAAAATTTTCTAAATATTAGCACTCATCGTTTACGGCATGGACTACCGGGGTATCTAATCCCGTTCGCTACCCAAGCTTTCGTTTCTCAGTGTCAGTATATACCCAGATAATTGCCTTCGCTATAGATCTTCCTTCTATTATCAACATATTTTATCACTACAATAGAAATTCCATTATCCTCTATTTATACTCAAGTTTATCAGTTTTGAAAAAATGTATAAAGTTGAGCTTTAATTTGTTTCTTTCAACTTAAAAAACCACCTACAAACTCTTTACGCCTAATCATTCCGAATAATGCTCGCTCCTCCCGTATTACCGCGGCTGCTGGCACGGGTATTAGCCGGAACTTCTTTTTTAAGTACTGTCATTTTCCTCCTTAATGAAAGAGCTTTACAACCTAATTAGCCTTCTTCACTCACTCGGTATTGCTGGATCAAGCTTTCGCTCATTGTCCAAAATTCCCCACTGCTGCCTTTAAAAAAGTTTGGGCCGTGTCTCAGTCCCAATGTGGCTGATCATTCTTTCAAACCAGCTAAAGATAATAGGCTTGGTAGTCTTTTAAACTACCAACTACCATAATCTTACGTAAACTCATCTTTTAACGTTATAAAAACTTTAATTTGATTTATTCAGTATTTTTATAAAAATAATTATGCTGAATTAAAAGGTAGATAATTCACGTGTTACTCACCCGTTCGCTATGTTTTTAAAACATTCAACTTGCATGTGTTAAGCATACCGATAGCATTTATTCTGAGCCAGGATCAAACTCTATTTATATTTTATAAATAAATATTTAATTATAATTTTTAAAAAAACAAATATTTAAATTTTTATAATATAACATTCTTATATTAATCTTAATTTTATCTTAAAGGATAGCTTTTTCCATATTTTAAAAAACAGGAAAAAATCAATAGAAAAATTTATGATTTATTTTAAATAGTATACATCTTCTTAAAAATTATGGAGAAAGTAGGATTTGAACCTACGTAGAAATTATTTCAACAAATTTACAGTCTGCCGCCTTTAACCACTCAGCCATTTCTCCTAAAATAAATTGTGATTAGTGGGACTCGAACCCACAATATTTACTTGGAAGATAAAAGATTTACCAATTAATCTATAATCACAGATAAAATAAAATAAAAATGTCAATTCTATTATTATCCCCATTAATTTTTTAAAATGGAGATACCAAATACTGCCTTTGGGTCCATCAATAAAGCAAAAAAAGGGATTTGAACCCTCAACATTAACCTTGGCAAGGTTATACTCTACCATTGAGCTATTTTTGCTATTATTTTATAATACAAAAAGTGAATTTAATAATAAAAATAAAATATTTTTATCTGTACTATTTGTATGAATTGAGATATCAATTGGTGGTATATTTTTAAATTTAAAAAATTCAGTTTTTAACTCAAAAAAATCTAAAATATTTGTAATTTGAAAATTTAAAATATTTTTATTTTTAACATTTATTTTGAATTTATTAAAATTTGGTAAAATAAAAATTAAAATTTTTTCTAAAAAAAAAAAAATATTATTTTTTCTTAAAGTTATTTTACAACCTATAATCGAATTTTTTTTAATTTTTAAAAAAATATTATTTTTTTTTGATTTAGTTATTATAGGTTTTTGATTTGTTATTAACTTTAAAAGTAAAATAATATTAATTAATTTTTTTTTTCAATATTTGCGTCTTTAAAACCAATATTTAAACAAATTTTAGTTATTTTAGGAATTTTAAATATATTTTGTAAATTTAATTTGGTTAAAAGATCGTATATAGTGACATTTTGGTAATATTTTTGTAAATTGGTTTTCATAATTTTTATATAATATTAGACGATAATGATAATATTTTAAAATTTTTTTGTTTTCTAAATTCTGTAGTAATTGGACCAAATATACGTGTTCCTAAAGGTTTATTTTGATTATTTAAAATGATTATACAATTTTTATCAAATTTTATAGTATTACCAATTGTACTTTTTTTCGGGGAAATCGTATGAATAATTAATGCTTTAAATAAATCACCTTTAATTATTTTAATTTTTTTTTTTTGATTTAAACGTAATTTTTTAGCTGAAATTAAAATTGTATCACCTATTTTTCCAACTTTTTTTTTATATATTTTTATACATTGTCCTATTTTTATACCACTATTATCATTTATTTTTAATTTAGTTTGAATTTGAATCATAAATTATTTTAATATTTATATTTGATGAGAGTAGGATTTGAACCTACATCTTCAGATTATGAGCCTGATAAGTTAACCTGTTACTCTATCTCATCTTATTAGTTAATTTCGGAAGAAAAGGATTTGAACCTTTGATCTTTTGTTCCCAAAACAAACGCATTAGCCAGACTATGCTATCTTCCGTTTAAAAATAATAATGTAATGATGGTAGGATTTGAACCTACAACATTAGGATTATGATTCCCATGCTCTACCATTAAACTACATCATTTTAGTTTATCCTTATTATAAATTTAGTAATAAATAAAATAAGTCGAAGTGGGATTTGAACCCACGAGTTAATAAAATTAACTGATAGTTTAGCAAACTACTGCCTTAAACCAAACTAGGCTATTCGACCAAAACATAAAAACTTCTTTGATAGGATTTGAACCTATAACCTAATGGTTAACAGCCATTTGCTCTACCATTGAGCTACAAAGAAATAATTATATTTTTAAACTTTTAGTATTTTTAAGCTAAATATTTTACAATACTTACACTTTAAACCTATCAATGTAATGATCTTTTACAGTTTTTATATAAAAAATTTTTAAGAATGGTTTCTTACTTAGATGCTTTCAGTAATTATCCAAAATAAATTTAGCTACTCGGCGATGCTTTTCAACAACCTATACACCAGAGATTTACCCTTCTCGGTCCTCTCGTACTAGAGTTAGATTCTTTCATTTTTTAAAATATCTATAGAAGATAGGAACCAAACTGTCTCACGACGTTCTAAACCCAACTCACGTACCACTTTAATCGGCGAACAGCCGAACCCTTGGAACCTTCTTCAGCTCCAGGATGTGATGAGTCGACATCGAGGTGCCAAACGACTCCGTCGATAGGAGCTCTTAGGAGTCATCAGCCTGTTATCCCCGGAGTACCTTTTATCCGTTGAGCGATAATCTTTCCACAAAGAATTATCGGATCACTATGACCGACTTTCGTCCCTGTTTGATATGTCTATCTTACAGTCAAGCAAGCTTTTATCATTATACTCTACAATTGATTTTATTAAATCCAATTTGAGCTTACCTTTGTACACCTCCGTTACTCTTTAGGAGGTGACCGCCCCAGTCAAACTACCAACCATACACTGTCTATTTAAAAAATATTAGTTATTTATTTTAATAAGAGTGGTATTTCAAAAATATCTAAACAATTTACTAGCGTAAAAGTCTTAACGATTACCACTTATACTACACATATTATATAAAATAACAATATAAAGATGTAGTAAAGGTTCACGGGGTCTTTCCGTCTAACTATAGAGAATCCGCATCTTCACGGATAATTCAAATTCACTGAGTCTATATTGGAGACAGCGGGGATGTCGTTACACCATTCATGCAGGTCGGAACTTACCCGACAAGGAATTTCGCTACCTTAGGACCGTCAGAGTTACGGCCGCCGTTTACTGGGACTTCCATTTAATGCGTAAACATTTCCTTTTAATCTTCCAGCACCGGGCAGGTGTCAGACCCTATACATCATGTTACCATTTAGCAGAGTCCTAAGTTTTTATTAAACAGTCGCAACCCCCTATTTTGTGACACCTAATTAAAAAATTAGGTACTTTTTATCCCGAAGTTACAAAGTCATTTTGCCGAGTTCCTTCAATATAGTTCTCTCATTCACCTTAGTCTACTCGACCTATCCACCTGTGTCGGTTTAGGGTACGGTTTTTAATTAAAAAAGTTATTTCCTGAAAAATTATTAATTTTTGTCACTTTTTAAAAAAATTTAATTTAAAAATTATCCCATCAAAATTTGCTTTCGTCAAATCTTTCTTAGGGGCCGTTTCACTCTAAGCAATTAATTTTAACATAGAAACCCTTGGATTTACGGTGATAATGATTCTAAATCATTATTTTTTGTTACTAATGCCAGCATTTTCTTTTCTGATATCTTCAACATATTTTACAATATATCTTTATTAACATACAGAATGTTCCGCTACCGTTTTATTTTTAAAATAAAACTTGCCGTTTCGGTAAATTTCTTAAGTCTCGATACATTTTAGGCGCAAAAAAACTAGACCAATGAGCTATTACGCTTTCTTTAAAGGATGGCTGCTTCCAAGCCTACCTACTGGTTGTAATAATTTTTTCACTTCCTTTTTCACTTAGAATATTATTTTGAGACCTTAACGATCAATCTGGGCTGTTTCCCTTTTGACAAAAGACCTTAGCGCCTAATGTCTGTCTATTTAAATTACGTTTTTTTGTATTCGGAGTTTCCAAGAATTTAGTAAGTTTTTACACCCCTTAGCTCAATGAGTGCTCTACCCCAAAAAAAGATTTTAAATGCTCTACTTCAATAGATTTCGCGGAAAACCAGCTATCTCTGAGTTTGATTAGCCTTTCACTCCTAACCACAAATCATCTCCATATTTTGCCACATATGTGAGTTCGATCCTTCAAATAGTTTTACCTATTTTTCAATCTGTTCATGGTTAGATCACTCAGTTTCGGGTCTTATTTTGATAACTAATAAAGCTTTTTAAAACTTGATTTATCTGCGCCTATTTTATTAAATTAAGCTTGCTATAAAAATAAACTTGCTGGCCCATTATGCAAAAGGTACACTGTCACTTTTTAAAAAAGTTCCAATTGATTATTAACATTAAGTTTCAGAATTATTTCAAACTCAAAAGTTCTTTTTCACCTTTCCTTTACAGTACTTGTTCACTATCGATCATTAATTTTTAAAAGGTTTTGAGGGTGGTTCCCCAATATTCAAAAAAGATTACACATACCTCTTTTTACTATTATAAAAATACGAATTATTCTACAGGACTTTCACCTTTTTAAGTAAATTTTTCAAAATTTTTCGAATATTTTTGTTATTTTTATAAACCTAATTTCCATTTTCATTCGTCATTACTAACGGAATCTCGTTTGATTTTTTTAACTAGTTACTTAGATATTTCAATTCACTGTTTTTAAAATTTTCACAAAAAAAAAGTTTTCTTTAGGAAATCTATATTTCAAAATAAAATATAATTTAATATAGCTTTTCGCATTTTTACGTCCTAAAAATAAAATTAATGCCAAGGCATTCACTTAATGCTTTTGTTATTTTAAATAATAATATTACTACTTAAACCATTTAAATAATTTAAATTTTTATTTTTTTTTTAAATATTCATTAATTAATTTTAAATTTAAATGAAAAGGGTATAAAATTGTTCTAAAAGAAGGTTTTTTAAAAAAAATACCAATTTTTTTTTTTTTATTTCTATGTAAATATGCAGTTGTTAAGGGTTTTAAAGGTTTTTGTTCACCTAAAATATAATAAATATTATTTTTTCTATCCAAATAATTTTTATATTTATAAAATCTACTAAATTGATCTTTTTTTCTATAATTTTTTTTTTTTTGCATATTTTATTTATTTTTAATAATTTTAATAATATCACCTTTTTGTAATAAAAAATTAGGTTTACTTATAATTTTATTATTAATTTTAACTTTTTTATGATTAATTAATTGTTTTGCTTGAAAAATTGTTTTTACTAATTTTAATCTTACTAAATTTATATCTAAACGACTTTCTAATAAAATCATAAAATTTTGAAATATGTTTATTTTGTTATTTTTTTTAGATAATTTTTGAAATATATTTTTTAATTGATATTCAGGAATACAACCATAAAAATTTTGAAATTGTTGTTTTTCGAATAATCGTTTTTGAAAAAATTTTTTACGTTTTTCCGGTTTTATTTCTTTTCTATATCTTAATCTTTTTTTAAATAAATTCCATTTTTTAGATTTTAATTTTAACAAGTTTAAATTTTTATGAATATTTCTGTTATTTTGAAAACATATTTTATTTCTTGGGTTTAATTTATTCATATATTATTAAAAAATTTTACGTAATAAATACATTAAAATATATATTGATTGAATATTTTTAAAATTTGTTATTATAGGATAATCTATATTTTTTATTGTTTGACTTGTATTTATTAATGAAATAATTGGTATTTTTAAAGTATAAATTTCTTGATTTAAAAAAGTATCTTTTATTGAATTTTTAACAATTAAAATTAATTTTATTTCATTTTCTTTAATTAAATAATTAATAATTTTATTAAAATTATTATTTTTAATTTTATTTGTAATTAAACCATTTACCCATTCTTTATTAAAAAAATAATATTTGAATTTTTTTTACTAAAGGCTGTAGTAAATAAAAATTGAATTTCCTTTGAATTTCCGATTATTAAAATTTTTTCTTTTTTTTGAATTATATGTTTTATTAATTTAAAAATACGTTTTAAAACATATGAAACATTTTTTAAATTAATTATAGTTCTATCATGTCTAATTCCATAAATAAATGGTAATAGTTCTTTATTTGTTGAACTTAAAGACTCTCCATACATATTTTTTGATTTAAATAATAAATTTAAAAAAATATTATTATTATTATTTTTTTTTTTTTGTATCATATTTATTTATTTTTTACTTTTTTTTCCGTCTTTTTGTAAAATTTTCTCATTTTTAAATAATAAACCTTTTCCTTTATAAGGTTCAGGTTTTTTATAATTTTTAATATAATGAACAAATTGTTTTAAAAATATATAATCTATACTATTAAAAATTAATATATTTGTTTGAACAATAATGTTAATATTATTCGGTATTGGTATAATTATATTATGACTAAATCCTAATTTTAAAATTAGATTTTTATTTTCAATCATTACTTTAAAACCTATGCCTTTTAAAAATAAATTAATTTTAAAACTTTGTAAAACACCTTTTATTTTTAATTGAATTAATTTATTATATAAATTTATAATACTTTTTTTTCTTTTTGTTAAAATTAAAATTTATTAATAATTTATTTTTTTTTAAAAAAAAATAAATATTATTAATAAATTTTAATGATAATAAACCTAAACTTGTTTTAAAAAAAATTGTTTTATCTTTACTAAAAATTTTTATTTTTTTTGGAAAAATATAAATTTTATCTATAAAAAATAACTGAATATTACCTATTGAACTGTTAAAAAAAATTATATTTTTATTTTTTTTAGTTTTTTTTAATATTTTAATCATAATTTTTTAAAAAATTTTACAAATTAATTCACCACCTACATTTAATTTTTTAGCTTGTAAATCAGTTAAAATACCCATAGATGTTGAAATAAGATATAATCCTGTTTTTCTTTTATATAAATTTTTATTAGTTATATATAAACGTTTTCCTGGTTTTGATAATCGTTTAAGTTCCTTAATAACTGGTTTATTGTTTTTATATTTTAAATATACATCTAATTGATTTTTTGAATTTAATTTATAACTTTTTATAAACCCTTCTTTAGTTAAAATATTTAAAATATTCATATTTTGTTTTGAATTATGTTCTATTATTTTTGACTTTTTTGCTAAGTAACCATTTTTTATTTTTGAAAATAAATTTGAAAGAGTATCTGTTATAATCATATTTATTTACCAACTATATTTTGAAACACCTGGTAAAAAACCATTTGATGCTAATTTACGTAATTGAATTCTCGAAATTTTAAATAATCTATAAATACTTCTAGAGCGTCCAGTTAAAACACATAAATTTTTAATTCTAGTAAGTGATGTATTTTGATGAAAAAAAAACCATTTTTGTTGTAATTTCCATCTTAATATTTTTTCAATATTAAAATTTTTTGAAATAATTTTTAATGTTAATCTATTTTTTTCAAAATTTTTAAATAAATAACGTTGTTTAATATTTTTTTTTATTTTTTTTTGCATAAATTTAATTTATATATTAAAATAAATATGGAGATAATTGGATTCGAACCAATAACTTTATATTTGCAAAACATATATTCTACCAATTGAAATATACCCCCAATAAGTGTATTGAGATTTGAACTCAAGACTCTCGGATTAAAAGTCCGGTGCTCTAACCAACTGAGCTATACACTTATTTAAAAATTAATTAAAAATAAAAATTTTTTTAAATAATAAAAATTTTTGATTTAAAAAAAAATTAATTTTTTTTTTTAAAAAAAGATTAAAAATTGGTGTTTTTTCTATTTTACTTTTTTCATTTTCTTTATAAATTGATAATTTTTTTATAAAAAATAATTTAAAATTAAAACAAAAAGTTTTATAAGAATTATTAAAAAAAAAAATAATATTATTTTTTTCAAAATTAATTTGATTTTTTTTTTTAATATCAAAGATAATTTTTTTTTTTCTAAATTTTAAATTATAACAAATTTTAGGTAAAAAAAAATACGTAATAAAAAAATAAAAATTAAAAAAATAAAATAAAAACCAAGAAACTTGATTAAAAAATGAAAATTGATCGAATTGTGGCATAATTTAATAAAAAATTTTATTTTTCAACATATAATTATTCTGAAAGAACACTTTTTATTTCTTATTTTTTTTCTTAATTTTTAAAATATTTTTAATATAAGAAATTCTAGATAATTTTTTTTTTTGATTTAATATATTTGTATTAATCATAAAATTTAAATATTTTATTTTATAACAATTAATTAATCTTGTTGAATTTATTTTTTTTTTATAAAACCCTTTTTTATTATATTTATTAAAATAATTTTTTTTTTTATAATTTAAAGCAGTATTTAAATTCACAGGTTTCATAGCAAAAATAAAACCTAAAACAGAGATAAAAATTTTTTTATTATTCCAATTTGCACCTAGTAAACGTCCTTTAATTATATTATTTTTTTGTTTTAAAATAGTTTGAAACATTATTTTATTAAATTGATATAATATATTATAAGTTAGATCATAGTTGAAAAGTATAATATTTTCATATTTTAAATCGATACTTGAAATTTTATCTATTTTTGTTAATGTGAAAGGTAATGAAATGTTTTCATAAGTATTAAATTCTATTATATAAGATTCTAAATTTAAATTATTATATAAAATTGGATTATTAAATAAAATATTTTTTAATTTATATATATTTTTTTTTAAATAATTGTTTGTTAAAAATTGTTGATAATTTACTAAATTAGTAGTTTTTTGTTGTTTTAATTTTTGCATTTAAATCTGATATGTATTTAAGCCTAGTAGGATTTGAACCTACAACTCTACCGTTATGAGCGGTATGCTCTAACCAATTAAACTATAGGCTTGAATTATTTATAAATAAATTTGGTTTTAACAGGTAATTTATTGGAACCTGCTTTTAAAACTTTTTTTGCAGCTTCTAATGAAATACCGCTAATTTCATATAAAATTTGTCCTTTTTTTACTTTAGCAACCCAACATGAAAAAGCACCTTTTCCTTTACCCATACGATTTTCAGTTGGTTTTGAAGTAATTGGAATATCTGGAAAAACTCGAATCCAAAGAAATCCTAATCGTTTCATTTTTCGAATAATTATTTTACGAGTTGCTTCAATTTGTTTTGAAGTTAAACGAGTTTCTTCTAAAATTTTTAGTGCATATTTTCCATAAATAATATTATTCGTCTTTGTGGTTTTACCTATAAGTTTACCTTTAAATTGTTTTTTATATTTTGTTTTTTTTGGAAATAACATAATTTAATTTTTATTTATTTAAATAAGATAAATTTAATTTTTTATTTAATGGTTTAAAAAAAACCCACAATTTAATACTACAAATACCTGAAGGAGTCTTAAATTCATTAAAATGATATTTTATATCATATTTTAAAGTATTTAAAGGAATTTTTCCTTGTTGAAAAACCATTTTTTTTTTTCGTTTTGATTTATTTAAACGACCTTTAAATTGTAAACGATAACCAATAAAATTGGAAAACATTTTAAAAAATTCTTGAAACATATTATCTATATTATTTATAAATTTTTTATGTGTTTTTTTTCTTTCCAACGTTTGTTTAATATAATATGTTATTATATTAATATTTTTAGTATAAAAAGAATAACTAAAATTATAAATCATTTTTTTAATCTTTTTATTAATTCTATTATTTTTTTTTAATTTTTTAAAAATTATTTTTAAATTTTTTTTTAAATTAAAAAATTCAAAAAAATGAATATTTTTAATAAATAATTTTATTTTATTATTAGGATAATATAAATTTAAATGATTTATAATTTTATTATAAGATAATTTATAATATTTTGTTCGATTTTTTTGTATATAAATATATATATTTATATTATTTGACGTTTTTATTATATTAATTTCTATTAGTTTTAAATTTTTATAATTGAAAATATTATTGAAATATTGTTTAATATCTAAATCAAAATGTAATAAATTTGAATATTCATTATCATTTACAATCCATTTTGAATTCCAATTTTTTTTTTTTTTTAACCGTAAACTAATTGGTATAATTTTTTGTCCCATAATTTATTTTTTTTTTTTATATATATGCTTTTTTCGTGTATTAATAAATTCACCAAATTTAAAGCCAATCATTTTATTATTTATTTCTAAATTAATAAATAATTTACCATTATAAATACTTACAGAATGATTATTATATTCAGGTAATATTGTTAAGTTTTTATTCGTTATTTTTAACCATTTTTTTTTTTTTAAATAATTAACTTTAAAAAAAGGACCTTTATATTTACTTCTCGACATAATTTTATTGAATAATTAATTTTTTTTTATTTTTTTTTCGTGTAGGTTTTCCTTTTGTTATTTTACCTTGAGGTGTTACTGAAGGTCTTCCACCACTTGTTTTACCTTCACCTCCACCATGAGGATGATCTACCGGATTTTTAGCTACTCCACGTACTAAAGGTCTTTTATTTAACCAACGTGAACGTCCTGCTTTACCTAATTTAATTTTTTTATGATTGATATTAGAAACAACACCTAAAGTAGCATAACAAGTTAATAAAATTAATTTTAATTCACCAGAATTAAGACGAATTTTTGCATATTTATTATTAATTTTTTGAATTAATTGAGCAGAAGTTCCAGCACTTCGTATAAGTTTTCCCCTTGATTGTGGATACAAACTAATATTATGAATTAAACTACCAATTGGTATATTTTGTAAAGGTAAAGCATTACCTACTTTTAATTCAGCATTTGCAGAACTTTTAATATATTGATTAATTTGTAAACCTTCAGGTGCTAAAATTAAATAAGAATGAAAATTATTTTTAATATAAGCAATATTGGCTGAACGATTGGGATCATATAAAATTTTAACTACATAACCTTCAAGATTTTTAGATCTATTAAAAGAAATTAGTCTATATAATCTTTTATGACCACCACCGCGAGATCTGACAGTTATTTTACCTTGATTATTTCTACCATTTGCTCTTTGAAAACCTTTAGTTAAAGGTTTAATTTTAAAAATACGAGTTAAATTATGTTTTTTTAATAAAAATGTTTGACGTTGTGATGGGGTTATGGGATTTATTTTTTTTTCTATCATTTTATATGGTATATAGATAAAATCTATTATGTTACATATTTTTAATAAAACAATTTCAGATTCAAAAAGTATTTTATATGCATTAATTATATTATACGGTATTAATAAATTTCAATCGAAGAAAATTTGTAAAAATATAGGAATTAATCCTCAAAT
Organism: Peronospora matthiolae; assembly: GCA_921007115.2. Lineage (NCBI taxonomy): Eukaryota > Oomycota > Peronosporomycetes > Peronosporales > Peronosporaceae > Peronospora > Peronospora matthiolae. The sequence continues at coordinate 115,538 of CAKLBY020000294.1, forward strand.
CACCTTTAATAAACTTAAAAACAACCACGTAAACCGAATTATTGTTTATATTAATAAAAATTTAAAAGTTGAGCAATTGTTAAAAAAGGCTAAAACTGAAAAATTAAATGAATTATTAGATATTAAAAGTAATCGTGGAATTCGTCAAAGCTTAGGATTACCTGTTAGAGGACAACGTACACATACCAATGCAAAAACGTCTAAAAAATTAAAAAAAATTTTTATTTATAAACGTGTTTCTCGTAATAAAAAACCATTTAAATTTCAAAAAAAAAAAAAAAAATAATATTCTATGAATAAAAATCAATTTAAATATAATTTTAAAAATAAATATAAAATAAAAAAAAATTTAAAAAAAAAAAATCCTTTAATTTTAGCTAATTTATATATTACTGCCAGTTTAAAAAATACTATCATTAGTTTAACAAAACATGATGGAAATCTTTTAAGACAGTGGTCGACAAAATCCTTAAAAAAAACAAGATTTAAAAAAAATACACCATATAACGTTCAACTAATTGTTTATAAAATTAATAAATATCTTTATTTAAAAAAAATAAAAAAATTAAAAATTTATTTAAAAGGTACGGGCTTAGGTCGATATAATGTTTTAAAAAATATAAAAAAAAAAAATTTTAAAGTAAAATATATTATTGATAAAACACCAAAACCTTTTAATGGTTGTAGATTAAAAAAACAAAAACGACGTTAAATTTGGATAGGTGATCGAGTGGTTTAAGGTGTCAGTCTTGAAAACTGAAGTATGTAATAATACCGTGGGTTCAAATCCCACTCTATCCTTTTAAAAGCTAGAGACGGATTCGAACCGTCATTAAAGGATTTGCAGTCCTTTACATTACCATTATGTTATCTAGCCAATAAATTAAATTATAATCTATGAATCAAACAAAAAAATTTTTTACTTATAAAAATAAAATTATTTTAACAAACGGATCTTCTATAAAAATAACATCTAATAAATATATAAAAAATTATCAATTAAATTTTAAAAATTTTACAAAAAAAAAAATTTTTTCAAATAACGATCCAAAAAATAAAAATAAATTAAATTTTATTAAAAAAATATTTTAATTTATATTTATTAAAATATATTAAAAAATAAATTATTATTTCAAAAATAAAAATAAATAATAAGAAAATTAAAAAAAAATTAAATAATTCTGGAGGTGTAATTAAAGCACTTAAAAATAAAATTTTTAAATAAATAAATTTTCGTAAATTAATAAAAATTTTAAGTTGAAAAAAATCATTTAAAATTATTAAAAAAAAAAAGAAAAAATAAATAGATATTAAAAATATATAAATAAATGAAGAAAAAATAAAATTAAAATAATTAAGAATTTTAGGTTCAAAATAAATAGTTAAAATATATAAATTTGAAAAATTTAAATTTAATAAAAAAATCCAAATATTAGGAATAATAATATTAAAAATTAGATTTATTATAAATATATTAAAAAAAAAAAAATATAGATAAAATTTTAAAAATAAATAATTTTCAAATTGATATAAACCTTTTTCTAAAAAAAACCAAATTAATAAAATCAAAATTTGAATTGTTATAAAAGTTGAAATAAAAATTGCAATTAATACATTGGTTATAAAAATTTCAGTAATATTTGTGAAAATAAAATATTTCAACATATTTTTATTAAGTAAATTATTTATTAGTAAATAAATTAATTGATCTGAAAAATAATATGAAATTATAAAAAGATAAAAAAAAGTAATTAAAAGAATTAAAAGATTATATTTTAATTCAAATAAATGTAATTGTAAATAAGTAGTTATTTTATTTTGTTTCATATATTTTGTATTTAAAAGCCTACTTGGTGAAATTGGTAAACACGATAGATTTAAAATTTATTCCCAATTAAAGGGTTATTGGTTCAAGTCCAATAGTAGGTATTCTTATAATATTATCAAAGTGGTGAAATTGGTAAACACATTACACTTAGGATGTAAAGCTTAATAAGCATTAAGGGTTCAAATCCCTTCTTTGATAGTAGTTCTATAATAATATATTTTTTACTAAAAATAAAAACAATTTCGAGTATAAAAAAAATTTTTAAAACATATTCACAATTTAAATATAAATTAATTAAATAATTTGAAAAGAAATATAAAAAGAAGTACCTTAAAATAATATCATATCTTAACGCCAAAAAAATTTATTAATAGTTTTTTAAAAGAATTGCAAAAATAAACAAATTAATAAAAAATTTAAATTAGATGAAAATTTAAAAAAAAAAATGAATTCTTTTAGTGAAAATAAATTCATATTTTAATTATTTTTTTTAATTTATGATTGAAATATATATTAACAATATCAAATTAAAAGTTAATAAAAATTTAACTGTATTACAAGCTTGTAATATTGTTAAAATTGAAATTCCTAAATTTTGTTTTCAAGAAAATTTACAAATTGCGGGTAATTGTAGAATGTGTTTAGTTGAAATTGAAAATTCTCCTAAACCTGTCGCTTCTTGTGCTATGCCTCTTATACCTAATATGAAAATTTTTACGAATACACCTTTAGTTCAAAAAGCACGTGAAAGTGTATTAGAATTTCTTTTAATAAATCATCCATTAGATTGTCCTATTTGTGATCAAGCTTCTGAATGTGATTTACAAGATCAAACTATGCTTTTTGGTTCAGATCGTAGTCGTTTTTTTTTTAAAAAACGTGGAGTAGAAGATAAGTATTGTGGTCCTTTTATTAAAACTATTATGACTAGATGTATTCATTGTACACGTTGTGTAAGATTTGCAAATGAAATTTGTGGAATTGATGGTTTAGGAACTACAGGTAGAGGTAATAAAACTGAAATTAATTTTTATTATCCTAAAATTTTTACTTCTGAATTTTCTGGTAATTTGGTTGATTTATGTCCTGTAGGGGCTTTAACTTCAAAACCTTATGCATTTAAAGCTCGTTCGTGGGAATTAAAAAAAAAAGAAGGTATTGATATACTAGATAGTATTGGCTCAAATATTAAAATTGATATTTTTAATAATGAAATTGTACGTATTTTACCTAAAACTAATTTTAATATTAATAAAGAATGGATATCAAATAAAACAAGATATTTTTTTGATAGTTTAAAATATCAACGTTTAAAATATCCATTATTAAAAAATAAAGAAAATAATTTTCAAAAAATTTCATGGTTAACTGCTTTAAATATAATTAATAAAAAATTTATAGAAATTGATAGTTCTCAAATTCAAAGTATTATAGGTGACTTAAATGATTTAGAATCTATTTTTTTATTAAAAAAAAATTTAACTAAATTAGGTATTATAAATGTTCATTATGAAAATTTTTTAAAAAAACAACAAAAAAAAATAAATTCAGATTTAACTTCAAATTTTTTATTTAATAACACTTTAAAATCTATAGAAGAATCTGATCTATGTTTAATAATTGGTAGTGATATTCGTAAAGAAGGTTCTATTTTAAATATTCATTTAATTAATCGTTTAAAAAAAGGAAATTTTAAAATTGCATATATAGGTAATAAAACTAATTTTACTTATCCAATACAACATTTAGGTTTAACTTTTAAAACTTTAATAAATATTTTTTTAGGAAAACATATTTTTTGTAAAGATTTAAAAAAAGCCAAAAAACCTTTAATTATTTTTGGTGAAAATATACTAAATCAAAAAAATGGTTTTTTTTTAATAAATAAATTAAGAAATTTATCAATGTTTAAAAATAATATTAATTTTTTTAATACAAAAACATCTTTAATTAATTTTTTTGAAATTACTTTTTCAAAATCAAATAATTTTATAAAAAATTCCAAATTATATTATTTATTTAATACAAATTTACAAAATAAGTTAAAAATCTCTAAAAAAAATTTTATTATTTATCAAGGACATCATTTTACTAAAGATGCACAATTTTCAAATTTAATTTTACCGGGATTAACTTTTTTAGAAAAAAAAGGAACGTATATTAATTTAGAAGGTTTAATTCAAAAAAATGAACAAATTTTGAATTTAAATACAGAACAACGAAAAGATTCAATTATCTGTAGAAATATTTATAAATTTATATTAGCTAAAAATCAATCTACAATTAATTCTTTTTTGAAAATTACAGATATTTTTCCCTATTTAAATAAAACAAGAATCAAAATTATTAATAATTTTTTTATTGATAAAAAATATTTTAAAATTAATATTAATTTTTTAGATTCAAAATTATTAATAATTAGAACAATTTTTATTGATAAAAAATATAATAAAATTAATATTAATTTTTAGTTAAAAAACAATTCTCTGTTAATATTAATTTTTTTAGATTCTCTGTTAAAAAGTAAGAACAATTACTATACAAATATATTAGGTTC
>CAKLBY020000295.1:0-66235 GCA_921007115.2 Peronospora matthiolae
ATAACAATACGAACAATACCACAACAACCCAATCCAGCACTAACACCCCAAAACCCCGACTCAAAAGCACACATTTTACGAGAAGTCGTCGCGGACGGCCCCATTCTCTATCCCTCTCTATCCCTCTCTATCGCTTTCTCTCTAACCGTCCCTCCCCCATGGACGGACGCAGTGGCACAAGTGGGTGAACGTGGACTACACCTCGAACCGCATCCTCGAAGAGTCCACGGCGCTGCTGCCTCCCCCTCCTTCGTCCAGTACAATCGGAACCAGTCGCGACTTCCCGTTCGGATCCAGCAGCCACGAGACTGCAGCTGCCACGATGACGTCGTCGCTCTCGCCTTTGTTATCAAGTATCGAAGAGCCTGTGCAATCAAGTATCCAAGTCACGGTGAACGAGCCAATCAAACAGGGCGAGGGCCTGAACGCCTACATTTCGTACAAAATCAGTACATGCACCAGTCGCCCCCAGTTCGCCAAGAGCTCGTTTACCGTTGTCAGACGGTACAGTGATTTTATCTGGATCCACGGACATTTAAGCGCGCTGTATCCCGGAATTGTCGTCCCCCCGCTTCCGGAAAAACTGCTGGTCGGGAGGTTTTCTCCGGAGTTCATTGAGGGCAGACGGCGCGCTCTGCAGTTGTTCCTCCAGCGCTGCTGTCTCCACCCGGAGCTGCAGCACAGCGAGCACCTGACAACGTTCCTCGAAGCAAGTGAAGAGCAGCTCCAGACGTTCCGGAGAGATCCGCGGCATGCAGCGCCGAACGCCCAGCGGGGCGCGCTATTCCAGTGGCTGGACGAGACCGTGAGTACGCTCTCGTCGACGTGGATCCCGTCGGTGATTCCGCTGCCCAAGACACCAGCAGATGTGGAAGTGGAGAACATGATGGCGTACGTTGAAGGCTTGGAGCCCATCATGGCGGGGCTGCATAAACACGCGCACGGACTGACGAAACGAGCAAGAGAGATTGCCGATGGACTGTTTGAATTTGGTGTCTCGTTTACGTTATTGGGCAAGTCGGAGGAAAACCCGTCGTTGCAGGAAGGATTGAGTCACATCGGACAGTGTTCTGATCGGCTCTCGAACTTAGCAGCGGAACATGCTGAGCGTGAGGCACTGCACTTTGAGGAGCCAATTTTTGACTATATTCGGCTAGTTGGGGCAGTGAAGGCTGCGCTGCAGAAACGACATGAAGTGCGGGTTGCTTATGGCACTGCAGTGGCTGACCTTGAAGCGAAAGAAGCTGCGTTGGCGAAGCTGCGCAAGCACGCTCGAGGAGCCTCGGTGGAGGGAGAAGCTTCAGCTGGCGGAGAGTGAAGTGTGCTTAGCAGAGCAGACGATGGAAGATGCCAGACTTGCAGACGATATTGTCACGGAGCGAGTTCTTCGTGAGGTGGAACGCTTTCGACGGGAGAAGCTCGTGGACTTTAAGCATATTATTCTGGACTACATTCAAATGCAGATTGAGTACAGCAAGAAAGTGGAGGATGAGTGGCAAGAGGTCATTCCGAAGCTCGCGGCGATTCAGGTAGAGAATGGCGGACCTGTATTGGCACCAGTGGGCCCAGTCTCACAAGATACGGTGGATAGTGCCCTGCGTGAAGAAGAAGCAGCAGAAGAAGAGGAGACAGCTACTACAACTCTTGGTTCGATGATACAGGAAGATTACATTCCGTCGAATGGAGATTTGACAGATAGCCTTTCGGATCTGACACTTATGGCAAACGATGACGATGAGGACGAAGACCTTTTCCAGCACTCACCATATGGTTCTCGGGCTACGGGCGACTTGAATCCGGACGTGTTACTGTAACGCGTCTCCTTTTGCACGTAGGGTGTGCCATTGCGATTATGGCGATTATATATTAATGTAAGCAAGACATACACATGGGATGCTCCTGTGTCTTCTCTATTGTCTAGCCATCGGCACCTGGCGCCTCTTCTTGTGTCGAGCAAGTGCTGCAGCAAGCTGATCACGGGAAGGTACGACCCAGCGAGCACAACTGTCCTTGTAGCTCACATTTCCAGCGGCCTGCTTTCGATTTTGCACGAACTCTGTGCCATGATACAGCGCCACGCCGGCAAGTACACACAAGACGGTTGACAGCACTAGCAAAACAGTCTGGTTGCTCGATAGACCAATTCGTTGCAGCAGTGAAAGTGGCTTGAAGCGCGGCGATGGCACAGCACAAACAGCTTCACCAGTAGTGGCATTGGAACCAGTCGTGAGGTTCACAGGATAGTCGGCGTAAAGGTACAGATTGCATGGTCCATATTCACTGACGTTTCTACCGCGGGTGATGCGCATGTAACCGTCGGTCCCCCACATCGTCCCCCACGTATTCCGGAGTTTCCAGAACTGCTCCCCCGCGGCAGTCTGTCCAAAGCCCACGACTACAACCGCGTGATTGACTTCATCGCCATCGCTACGACAGTCTTGAGCGTCATAGATCCCGCCTGCGTAATGACGAAACCCGTTTCCAGACGCGTCAATGTTGGCTGTAACGGGTCCATGTGTTACAGCTCGAAGTAGCGCCTGCTCATTCGCCGCGACCACTTTGTACTTGGACACGTCCTTCTCCCAACCCACCGCGACCTCAGCAGCAGTTAACGAGCGACACTCTGTATCAGTCTCATTCGTTGCCATTACGTACGGATACGTGCTCTCACACGAAATTCCGTGCGGCACCGCGAGATCCAAGTAGGAGTACGTAAGAAACGGCATTCCACCCGCACATCCTTCCGACGAGCTGGTCATATTGTCCTGGAAGTTGCTCCGAACATGATCCAGCGGGGCCGAGCAGCTCAACACTTGCTCTACACTCAAGATCGATGCCTGAACATCGTGCTCAATAGCAAATCTTGATTCCACTACGGACACGCCTGCAAATGCCCAGCAGCTTCCACACGTCCCCTGGTTCTTGATCGGTGTCATATATTTCCCTCCAGCTTGAGTCGTCCAGTCCACTGCCATCGGCACGTCAATACGATCATCAGCATCATCAGCAGCAGCGTCACGATCGTTTCCATCGTCACTCCGTCCATCACTGACTGGATGCTCCGCAAAGTCGCCTTCCACTCGCTTGTCTCTTGTCCTCCCTCTCTTGTCCCTCATCTTCCGACTCAGCTTCTCATCCACCTTCTTCTGCTGCATCTCTCTCCTCGTGAACCCCTTATCCGGCCGAGAGCCCAGAAAAGCACGATACTGCTCGTCCGTCAACTCACTCAAGTCATTGTAGCCCAGAAAGTAGCTCTTCCTGCCAGCTTCGTGCTCGGCATTGGCCTTGGTGATGACTCGAACAGTATTGGCCAGAGCTGCCGCTCGCGTGTCATCGTCGAAAGCTCTTGGAGGTCCCTTCATTGACCGTCGTCCAGCTGGGTACAGACGCAGCTCCTGGGCGTTCGTCAAAGCCTCTTGACTGCCACAAAGAGCGTGGAAGACCAGGAAAAAGCTCCAAAGTCGCATGGGTTCAAGTTCCTTCCTTCGATCAGTTGCAAAGCCTGATGAGCTGTTGGTGATGTCCAGATGCTCAGGGGTAGAAAGGCGGTACAAAGCCGAGTGATTGGGTACGTTCAGCGACGATAGTGGCGGACTGTCGACCGATGTCTGTAGACGATTAGCTTTCTGGTAGAAAGTGCTGCTCGGATGATTGCCATTGATCGAGGAGAGTTGGATGGAATACGGCACTCCAGCTTTGTTCAACAGGTGGGTATTGTTACAATGTGTTGTTGTTGTTGTTGTTGTATGGCGTAAAGGCATCGCACAAGGCTCGACTCGGTAATGCAATTGCTTCGAGCGGTCTGTTGTACTGCTATCTGTACGGATGTCGTTGCGATCGACCTGACGTCTTCACTTACGCGAGCGTGCACTATCGATCATGAGTCCAGACAACTAGTCGGAAATTATCAGCCGCTCACATGTTATTAGCGCTGACGGCCAGATCCTTGGCGCTTGTGCTCAGCTTGCAGTCTTGTCATCGTAGCATAGACGCTCCATTCACATCTACAGGAGAGGTCGCCTTGCTTGATTGTTTTCACAGCGTGTACCACTCGCCGGTTTCCAAGCTGCATGGCTAGCGCGTTACCCTCGTGAAACGTCGCATCGATAATGTGTCAAGTAGCCGCATCCGGAAAAGTTGCAGAGTTTAGCGCGTACAAAGCTCCTGTATAACTGATCACACCGCAGTGACTACTAAAGATATCCATACGGATAGTCCACACTTCCAGCGAAATGACTACCTCGGCCTTGCTGCAGAAACAAACACGGAATTTATGATCCAAGCATTGCTGGTGCTCACGTTGCATAGGACATCCGGATACTTGTTCGGTTCACAAGTGCCATTTGAAACACCATCAAGCTTAGAAACGTATCTCGATAAGCCGAAATGTGTTATCCTGTGTATGTTGCCCTGCGCGTTCGTCTACCGCCGAGGTCAATCTCAAAACGACTTGCACCCATCTTGAGTTCGACGATACCTCCGTCTTGTCAACGCCATTTACCCAGGAAACAAACAGGGCCGCTCGAACTACTTGACTTAGCTCATGCTTCATCATACGCGGTCGTACAATCACTATTCGTCCCATGCAAACATTGCGCTTTACAAAGTACACACGTCTGTTGTAATACACTTAGACTTGCCGTCTCTCACAAAGTACAGAGCCCATACTGTCTCGTACTGTCAACAAGCCGACCAATCTCACCGTTGACCCAATTAACTCACAGCGAAAGTGGACAACTGCACAACGTATGCTCACATTCCACGACGCCCGGAGAACGGCAACCGCCCTCCATGCACCAATCGACTGATCACCATCGATCAGGTGAGCTTGCGGCGAAAGTGGATAACTGCCCAACGTACACTCACATCTCACGACGCCCGGAGAACGGCGAGTCATAGCAGTTCATGCAATCGACACGAGCACGTTGCTATAAAACACGAATGTATCCTCTTCCTTGCACACTTCATCGAACAACAACCGAAACGTACAACACTACAGCTTCCGAGGCGATGTGCACATTCATTCCGTCTTTATTTGATGTCAAGACGTGATGTCACCAAGCATTCGTCTTTGCCTCATCGAACAACAACAGTCTTTAGCTATCGACTCTTGTCATCCGTCATCAAATCCAGCAAGCCTGCTGCCCCCAACGACAGTCCTTCGGTTATTTCGAAACAATCTCGAGCCTGAGCTATGCCCGACAAGTTCCATTCCAACTTGCCACCAGCAACCGAATCATTGCGGCTCCGAGTCAGGAAAGCTCAATCTCCAGAAATCATCAGGTGTCTCATACGGTTGAAACCTTGCACGATGTCGTGAACACTTATGTTTCTGAGCCGCCACGTCGACAGTCCCGAGCTCTCCAAGTGCATCGTAGTACTTTTTGCACTCAATGCAGTCATAACCTGGTAAAGCTTTTCGTTCTTCTCGGTTGCGTACCACTTCAATGTACGGAAAACACCTTGCTTCGTCTGAAATGTGCTCTTCTATCCGGACAGGATCCTTCTTCTTCAGTGGCCCTCTAGCTGTCCGTCTTTCGAGACGGCGCTTCCACATCGACGTGTAAGGTCTCTTTTGCTTTTCTTCTGCCCACGTCGCGCGGATCTTCGCGTTACTTCTGGTCTTCGCAAGGGGTTTAAAAAGCACTTTTTTTCTCCGTTTCTGTGCTTTCATCCTCTGTTATCGTCGAGATCATTGGCTCAGGAGCTGCTGCTGGTGTCGTAGTCAAGTCGCATTTTTCGTCTCCATTTTGCTTTATAGTCGACATGCACTCACCTCCTAAGGACGATTTGGCAACGTCAGTACGTTTAATGAGGGGACTTCGTACCCCCCTATTGCCAATCGCGGCCGCAGCTGCTGCTACTTCAGCAGGGCGCGTCGCGTTACATGCTCTAGCGACACCGAGCGCGTGCTCATACTGATCCAGCACTTCCTGCTGCGCCTGCAGCGTCTGTTGCAGTAGCTTGAAGCGTCTAGCAAGCGCTGCTGCCGCTTGCTCGTGTCGCTGGATCGTCGCGAGCAGCGCCTTTTTTTCCTCCTGCCATTCCATACGTTATCAAGGTCAAGCAAGACGCACGCGATGGTGTCGTACTTACGACAGACTATGCACCACCCACCTCTCCGTTCCATCAACGTCCAATGTCGAGGGAATGTAACCCAGTAAACGCGATGTCGGTCGACAATCGCGACGCTATCGATCGCAGAATAAAGCGCTGCAATTGCCACCATAACAAAAAGCAGTCCGTCAAACCGCACTTTTTCTCTCAACTCCGTATGCATCGATAAAAAAAAGAAAGCGTCCCCGATCCCCCGTACACCTCACCCATCACCGCATGTAACTCAGCCAACACCCACTGCTCTGTCACAATCGAAACACGGCCGAACAAAGCGCTTTTGCTATCAAACTACAATGACACCCCCTAACCCTCGATCCAGTCAGTCCCGCCAAACCCCGTCTGCCCGTCTGTGTCTGTCCATCGATCGCCTACTTCAGACACCCCCCCGCCCCTTTGTCTTACTTCACGCCGTCTCCACTCGCACTTGTCGTCCCTCCTCCTCATGCGCTTCGACCGCCTGCGCACGCGCAGCACGAGCGCGCGCCCCACGCCGAAACCCGCCGACACGGACGCGCGTCCCCGTCGCTGCCACAGCGTCATGCCGCGCGCTCCCGATCCCGCCGTTCCCCGTGCTCCAGGTCCATCCCCCGCGTCATCCGCGTCGTCTGCCTTGTTACTTCAGACCCACTCGGACACCATCCACTTGCCGCCACTCGACGACCTCTTTCCACGCGCGGAGCTCGAGCCCCGGATGAAGAAGAAGCTCGTCCGAGTCGCGAACGAGACGTCCAATGCGCTGATCAAAGACACGCTCGCAGCTCATGACGAACCCGGAGCAGTGCTCTGGCGTCCGGCCCAGCGCCTCGGCGGCGCCCCGAGCGGCATCCACGTCCTCCGTGGCACCGCTCGAGACGTGGACAAGGCGCGCGAAGCCACGCGCGTCCGGGCTGTCAGTGACCACGTGCACGCGAGCATTGAGGAGTTTGCGCTGCTGTTTAAACTCGACTCGAGTCGCGAAGCAGCCGACCATTTGCTGCTGTTTAATGCCGACTTGGTCCAGCACGCGACGCTGTTTACACTTGTGGCTCCGTCGGGGCAACAGCCGCGACGCTACGTTGGTGTCAAGTGGGCGCTCGTGGCGTCGCCGTCGCGGTTTTTCCGGAAACGGGATTTCTGCTACTTGGAGTGTCAAAAAGAGTTTATCGATGCGAAAGGACGACGCGGGTGGGTCCGGTCGCTCCATTCGTTGAAGCTCCCGTGCTGTCCGCCACTGGAGAAGAAGTACGGGATCGTTCGAGCAAGTATCTATCGATCGGGACTCACGGCTGTGGAAACGGATGAACCTGGTGTGCTTAGCGTCACGTACACGGTCGAGCTGGACTTGAAAGGACGCATGGCGTTGGAATTATTGCAACCCAAGTTTCTCGCGCAGCGTGTCGCGGCGCTCGCGACAGTGGACAAGCTCTTGCAACAGCAACGACTTAGTAGCAGCCCGCTGCTGGGTGATTTGGATATTCCCAATAAAAAGCGCACGCAAGGCAGCTGTAATTTGTGCTTTCGTGAGTTGGCGCTCTCAGGGGGACTGAAGGACACGCTGGCAGCGATTGCTAATCGATCCACGAAATCAAAGCGGTATGTATGTCGCAAGTGCGGGGAGGGCGTTTGTCGACGGTGCAGTGACGATTGGTGGCTCGATGTACCCGTTGTGGGCCGTACGAAGGTACGTATCTGCACGGTTTGTTCCGCTGCGGCGAAACAGTCGCACATTTCAGCGCATGGAATACATGCTGGCACGTGCCCAATCAGAGGATCCGAGAATGGTGAAGTGTCGCAGGTCGAGGGTGAAACACACCCGAATTTGCTAGACTTACCGCTGCAGCACGCGAAGCGACACTCGGTGTCGTTGGTGGAGCGGCGTGATGGTGCCGCGCCATTCTTCGTGCAACAAGAGGAATTGAAGCGTGATCTCGAGTTGCGGGCTACCGAGCTAAACCGACGCGTTAAAATCTGGGACGAGATGCAGGTGTATGAGCGCGATTCTAGCTTGCAACCGGACCAGCAGCAGCGTGTACACAAACAGTTGTTGCAAGAGCAACGTAAGCGTACGACGAAAGCTCGCGAGCACAAGAAGGACCAGCTTCTCTGTCGTGTACCCCCATCAAGTTTGTTCGGTCACGAAGAAGAGAAGGGAGAACCTGAAATGGAAGTGGTACCTCAGCATCATCAGACTCGGAGCATTTCCAAGCACGAGAGTGAGAAATCAGATCAACAGCAGAGTTTCGATCAGAACCCTTCGTTTGTGTCATCAGAGGACACCAGTTCCCAGGAATTTAGTGATTCAGAGGGAGAACCTGTCATTAGGCTAACAGCTGAAGCCGGGAGCCAACTGTCGTTGAACTACCGCGACAGTAGTTTTTCAGACTACGAAGAGCACACGATTGATGGCTTGGGTGAGATTCGCACCACCACGGACATAACGCGCTGGTGGCAAGATCAACAGTGTACGAGCGAGGCTAATGAACAGGAACAGCTCCGGCCGCGAGCAGATCTATCACCGGTCTCGTCGTTAAGAAACGATACACGAGATGCCAGTGACAATGATGACGGGAAAGAAGGAGAATGTAAAATGCGCCAAGTACAACAGCAGCCATTACGAACGGTATCATCTGAGGAGCAGGAAATGGTTAATGCGTTTATCGACCGGAAACGAGAGTCGAAGAACGAAATCCAGCATCAGCGACACAAGTACGACCCTCAGCAGCGACAGCAACTGGAGGGAGTTTGAAGAGCAGGCGCAATATCAAGAGGAACAGGTGCGTCGTCGACAGCAATCCGATTTTGAGGAGATGGCGCAGTATCAGGAGGAGCAAGTCCGTCGGCGATATGAAACAGCTAATCCTCTGGTCCACCGAGTTGAGTCTAGAAAGCCATGTTGCGGTCCCTCTACTTCGGCACTGAATCAGATTCAGCAACAGCAACAGAAGCTGGAGCATTTGCGTCGCGACCGCCAGGTAGGCGGGGGACGATCTGTCCGTGTGTAATGCACAGAACAGCGATATATCGTCCTCGAAAGAGCGGTACCTTCAGCAGCAGCGGCAGCAGCAGCTTGATGTGGATACTGAGAAGCGCGCTCGCGTTTGCGGAAATCAAGCACTTGACGAAAGTATTGGGGATGACGTTGAGTTGATGGAAACCTCTCAGGGTGAATGGGTTCCCGCCAATCACGCGCGCACCAGCAAGTTGGTGTCAGCAGTTCCGTCTGTAGTAAGCCCGCCCAGACGCGGTTTTGGGCTCTGCAGCTTTTGTGGCTCTCCCAAGTTCACGTGCGAAAAGGGCTCGGAGAAGCCTAGCTGCGAGTGCAATGCAACGCCGACCAAGACAACTGGCACTGTTCTGTTCGACGGAAAATGGATCAGCACCCCCGGAGTATCTTGAGCTGTTATTCGTCTGTGTGAGTTGCCCAGTGCATGACTGTATGTAAATAGGTCCCCCATCGATGCGGTTTGGTGTCGGTACAACGTATACCGTGTGATGTATAGTGTGGGAAAAGCAAGCTCGCGGGTGTGCCTGATCAACAAAGAGTGAATTAGGTCTTGACAAGGACACGCTTGTTGATCTAGTTGCGTAAAAAAGGTTGACGCGACCTTCGTATGCATCATCGAGGACTGAGGTAATCAAGTCGAACCAATGTTCGAGCATGTCAGTTCCTTTTGCATTTTTAACGGACACAAAAATGACACGCGCATCTGTTAGATCTGCTCACATTTGTCCGTAGTCCCCGCAATTCCTTCTCAATGCAGACAAAGACAGCATGCGTCTCATTTGTCGCAGGTGCGAGATATTACGATCGGGTATAAAATGAAGCGATTACTCGTCGGTAAGACAGGTGGTGGATGTAAGAAAGCCACTGAGCTTTAGTAGTGCTCAACTGGTTCCATGTGGATAATAGATGCGGTGAGACGGGGCGGAATAAAGCTTACATGTGCACGAGCTATGTCGCGGCGCTGACGCTGCTTTGTTCGTGGGTACAAGTTTATAGTGGTATGGACACCGGCATCATGTCCGGCTCGCACGCAGAGTTTTACTTGCTTCCATTACGGTGTATCGCGACAAGGCTTTTGACAAGCATTGCTAGTCTGGCGGGACACGTGATGACAATGTTAGGCTTTGTCATGCCAGCGGAAGAATCAAGCTTACAGCCGATGCTAGCGTCGCGCATTATCGAGATTGTCGTTAAGAACGTGGTAGGAAACCAATTGTTTGCCCATGGTGTCCGAAGTTCTGCATCAAATATCCCATATTACCCGTCATTTGATAGTATGGAGATCAAAATGCAGACAACAACGGCTGCTACGGTGAGTGCAAGCGTCAGCGAAGTACGTCGCAGACTCTCTCCGTCAGGTCAGTACGCAATAGGGTATGAAAAGCCGACTAACTAAATTGTGAATAGTCTGACGATAGTGTGCATCAAGCGATGACCTCGTAAAAACTAAGGTTGTCAACATCGAGCCGTATCGAGTAGAGAAGACGTTTATAATTATCGGGAAGGTTTACGAAGTACTTGCTGATGGGGACGTGTTCTCACAGACCCCGAAAGCGGGACATGCGTGTAAGATGGCAGATACATCCGCTGAGACCAAGACAGAGACGCCCAAAACAACTCGTGAGCGACCTGAGTGGGAAACATGCACAAGAAGTCGATAAAATGGAGCAGTCGATAGTGTACCTTCGAGCTACGGAGAGCTGCGGGAACGTTTGATGTGAATGGCTTCCTGCACTGAGTTCTGGATGTTAGAATACACCGTATCGTATCAAAACCAAACAGCATGCGTAAAGTTGTCGCGGCGCTTTTTTACTGTTCATTTTCATCGATATTGTCTCGTGAATGGATCAATAAACGCGTAAACTCTTTCTTCGTGCTATAGAAGTCGAGAAGCTCTTACGTGTCCTCTCATGCTCGACTTGAGCTTGTTTAACTTCTTGAGTGCATTAAAAAAGTCTCGTGTGTTGCCTGATACCCGCTCGAAAAGCATACTCGGATACACACTTACTCCACAAAAGCACTGAAAGTATCATCCACTGGACAATCTGGAGCAAATGACTCTTTTCGGTACCGATATTAGTTGTTTTTTAGTCGAAGGAAGAAGACGGATGTTGGAATGAAACATCATGACTCCAGTTCTTATGCGGTTTGACCATACCCGAACTTCGTCGAGTAAGAGTACAACAATGACCGATCATAGACTTTCTAGCATGTATTACTCGCACCAAATAATCAGCGACGACGTAGCGGAAGAGCGAAAAACTGCACGAGTGTAAGGAGCTGATAAGCTTGTAAAGCAAATTGGAAGTAGTCGATGAGGTCTCAAATCAACAAAATCACACCGCCTACTTCCTAAGTATGTGCATCCCACAGCTATTTCGTTGGGTCTTGGCGTCTCATCATGGAGTAGTCAACAGGAGACATCCATCGAGTTTAACTTGTCGAGCATACTCTTGTCCACGTCGATGTACGGGTGCTCTACAGGTCAAGTGCATCAACATCGAGTCAACTAACAGGAATACGAACATCGTTGTCATTCTGACCGTTGATAGAACAAACGCGTTTGTCTTCATCTCCAACAAACCACTGCTACCCCCATGCATTAAGCGGAACAACGCACTATGTCTACGGCAACAATTTTGCGTTACTGCATAAAGCGTAGTCGACTCGCTGTGCAGTCGTTGAACCTTAAAACGGGACATGCCCAAGTATATCACCGAATGTTAGCTTTAACAGTACTGTGGATGACATTGAAGTGTGTCTTGCCAAAGCCACGACGCGCTGCGAAAAACACCGTCAGCAATGATCCTGTCAGGTGTGTAACGTTGACAGCGCGTGTAACGGGGCACCCTGAAGCTTGTACTGGTGACAGTACAAGCTACTTATTCTGATAACAGAATAAGGCGGTGCCTCGTAACTTCACGTACACTCGTACGTGCAGAGGAAGACGGTAAGAAGAAGCGAGTACTCGGTTAGAGTAAAAAGTAGAACTGTATTTATAATAGTTAATGTCTGCAATAAATCACTATTTATCTTCATCTAACTATGTCTAAATACAAATGTGTAAATCAGTTATCTGCTCACCACTCATTGCGTGCGTCTGTCGTGGCGCGTCTTCGTTGGTTGATATAATGGCCTATATCAACCAATTAGGAACTACTTGGAAGTGCTTACAGAATATTGTCCTTATGACAATATTCTGAGAATATAACTCTTATAGTTATATTCTATTAACAATTTCTTATAAATTGTTATGTAACGATTCACCCCGTTACATCACCCCCCTTAACCATCAGTCACTTTAGTGACTGATTGACTAAATGGATACTCGTCCCAAATCATTTGGGACGGGGTTTGCACTTGTTGGTCCGCGTCCACTTTCCAACATCTCATCGCATGGTAAACAAGCCCATGCGATGCGCGAGCAAGGCCGCCGAGAGCGCGTCTGCACGTCTCTGTGCGGACGCCGAAGCAGAAACTACAGCAACTGATATCCCATCGGTTGCTGAATCGACTCAGCCTGTATCACCTGGTGATGCAGGCGCTGGTCATGAAGACACTCGTGTCTTCACAGAGTACGAGCTCGGTGTCTCGTACTCTCCTGATACGGATGACGGATCCGTATCGACGGCAATTGAATCCAAGCCGCCTGCCAAGCGTGGCATGGACGATGCTTTGCGTCGCAGCATCTTTGGTTCATCTGATGAGTCAGATGAACCATCGCCGAAGCGAAGGCGCTCGAGGTCGCGAGACTCGGGCGCTAATAGTGGTGTCGTTTCTCCAATGGACACCACTTCACAGCGAGGTGCCAGTACTTCTGTCGGCACGTCGCAGGAAGAGCGGGACCGCAATGTGTTGCGTCTCGCTCCAGAAAAGAAGGCATGGATGCCTCCGAAATCTGTCATGGATCACTTGTCGGCGACGACGAGTGATCGTTATCGAACACGATTGTTCGATTCGTCAAGGATCCATCACCTTGACCCCAGCGCGAAAGACTATCGCGCTGAGCATGAGTTCTTCATCGATGCTTTCTTCAGACATCGATGGTACAGTGGGGAATCACAAACGTGATGGTCCCTCACTACTTCAGGCGTGGAACGCCTACATCCATAATCTCGAGGATGTAGGTCGTGACGCTTGGAACGACAAACTTATCAAAGCTCGTGATAAGTTTGAAAAGCGAACCCCGACAGGTGCACGCTACAAGCTGCATCGTCTGTCAAGGGAGAAAGGATTACCCTGCCTCTCTTGGGAGACTCGTGCCCATGTTGTGTGAACAACTCTGCACGAGCACCTAAGGAGGCTTACCTCCTTACCAGCCCGTGGTGGCGCGTACGTGTCTCTACTGAGATGTACGAAGGGATTGACAACCTGAAATCCCCTTTACGACCGTGCCGGGAAGACTTTCTCCGGCGGTCCTTCTGCGGCACAGGATGTGTCGCGTCGTACTGCTCGACCAGACCCAGTACGTCAACCATCAATTGGGAGCGGGGCTCCCAAGAATCCCAGGACGGGGGATAGCCGCGCCACCGGACGAGGTAACTCGTCCGACGTCCGTTCACGTCGCGGTGGTTCAACAGCTGCTCAACTAGATAGCGCTGGCCACCGCGAGAGTCCTCTAATGGAGGTGGAGGAGGAGGAAAGACGCTCTCCACACGATCATGTGGATCGGTGTGTTCCCGAGAGCTTCTTTGATCGCGTAACGCAAGGGTTACGCGACGATCTCGAGCATGAGCGGAATAGGCGTCTCCAGATGGTGGACACTGCCTCGAAGCATCGAGCTGAGTTTGCCTTTGCTCAGCTTGAGAACGAGAGATCTCTGACATCTCTTCGTGACGAGCTAAGGGTAGCTCGTGGGATTGTTGATCGGTCTCGGGCTGAGATAACTGCTCTTCAGACCCTTGTTGATGCCCACCATCGGGAGCACAAGGCTCTCTGCGAGATGCTTGAGCGCAAGGGCGTTCTTCATCGGAAGAAGCAGCGTACTGATGGTACGGCTTAAGCCGACCAACGTAAAACGTGGGATGCGTTCGCATCTTACGTGGTAACTCGATCGTGTATGCATTGCCTAGGCGGTGCAATACACGAAATGGGCCAATGTACTTGGGTAGTAGTTTACTGCTACCCAAGTTAGTCACTACATGTTTTGGTAGATTAACCGTAGACAGTAGGACTAAGTCACCTTTATTAAATAAAAGAGTGTTTGCCCTTCCATTCTTGTCAGCGTTTTGCTTTTGCTTATCCACCGCTTCGGCGATGGAGTCTTGCACAAAACGGACTACCGTTTCACGAGCCAGTATGAACTCATCTGATGACTCGTTAGCCTCAGTGTGCTGTGAGCGCACTGCAGCAACAACAACCTTTTCTTCAGTGAGGGCTTCCGCACTCTCACTGGCATCATTGTCTTCAGTGAGGGCTTCCGCACTCTCACTGGCATCATCTTCTTCGATATCGATGTTATCGATATCGGCATCAAACGCAATGACTTCTTCGTCAGAGCGTGATGAGCGTGAACCAAATCGGTTTTTGCTCGCGCGAGTCCCTCCCCCCTTAAACCAGAGTTACACTCTAGTAAGGTGGGTACACGCGGATGGCGCAAGCCATTCACGTAAAACGGTGTATGTGTCGTGGACGCATGCACCGAGTTGTTGATGGCAAACTCTACCATTGGCAAAAACTCACTCCAACTCTTAAAGGAGTGTACGTATCCTCGAAGTATCTCTTCAAGGACACGGTTGGCACGTTCCGTCTGACCATCTGACTCTGGATGATCAGATGTTGACATCTTCAAGCGCGTTCCGAGTGATTTGAACACGGAACGCCAGAAATCAGCAGTGAATCGTGGATCTCTGTCTGATACGAGTTCACGGGGCAACCCATGAAGTCGGAAGATGGTGTCAATAAAGACACAAGCACAGCCACTTGCCGTGATTGTCTCTGGTACAGCCACAAGGTGTACCATTTTGCTGAATCTGTCAACAAATACGAGAATACCCGTATTGCCGCGTGCGTCTTTGGGTAACCCGAAGACGAAATCCATTGAGATGGATTCCCAGCACTCAGCCGGAACCGGTAGAGGCTGTAAAGGTGCACGCAGTGAAGGACTTGACTTCACTCGTTGGCAGACTTCGCATGCGCGAACATACTTTCGCACAAACTGATACTGGCGGGGCCAGTAAAAGTCTCGACTTACCGTGAGATATGTTTTCTCTCGGCCACGATGTCCTCCTATAGGAGCATCGTGATACTCGAACATGATCCGCAAACGCAGATCAGTATCATCTGGAATGACAACACGTGGTGTGTCACCAGAAACGGCTGTATAATACAGTAAACCGTTACGAGTAGTGTATCGATCTGATGCAGATCGATACGCAGACGACAATCGTTTCAACGATTCTCGAGATGGTTGGGAGAGATGTGACAACAACTTCACTATCTCACCATCTTGGGCGTATGCCCGCCTCACATCATCATACAACGTTGTAGATGGAACTGAGGACGTCATAACCGCAACAGTGACTGTCTCACTGTTGGGTTTCGCGACTGTTTCAAAGTCGGGACGACGTGAGAGTGCATCAGCGACGACATTAAGTCGTCCTGGTTTGTACTCGACCGTAAAGTTGTATTCTGCAAAGAATGACAACCACCGCGCCATTCGTTGTGAAAGGTGCGGGCTGTTCACTGCCGTGCGTAAGGACGCAT
The DNA here is from genome assembly GCA_921007115.2 of Peronospora matthiolae. Taxonomy (NCBI): domain Eukaryota; phylum Oomycota; class Peronosporomycetes; order Peronosporales; family Peronosporaceae; genus Peronospora; species Peronospora matthiolae. The sequence continues at coordinate 15,806 of CAKLBY020000295.1, forward strand.
GGTCAGTGTAAACAACGAAGGGTCTATCTCCTAATAGATAGACTCTGAACTTCGCTAGTGCATACTTCATGGCAAGGAGTTCCTTGTCATGCACTGGATAGTTCCGCTCAGCTGGTTGCAGCTGACGCGACTGATAGCAGACGACGCGTTCAACGCCTTCAAGGTCGTACTGCATTAATGCACAGCCGATTGCGAAATCGCTGGCATCACAGACCACATGAAATGGCCTGTCCTGATCGGCTATTGCTAGGACTGGGGATTGTATCAAGCTCTGCTTGATACCCTCAAAGGAGCGTTGACATTCAGCGTTCCATAACCACCTCTCGTTCTTTTTCAACAAACGAGAGAGGTGCACAGTCATCTCGGCGTAATTGCGTGAATACTTATGCAAATACGCCGCTAGCCCAAGGAATTTTCGAAGACCTTTGACATCGACCGGCACAGGCCAGTCGGTGATCGCCTTGATCTTTTCGGGATCAGGACGTACACCGTTCTTACCAACGATGCACCCAAGAAGTGGTATTTCGCTTGCTGCAAATATACACTTCTTGAGGTTTGCATACAATTGATGCTTTCGCATGATTGTAAGAACTTGTCGGACGTGGTACCTGTGAACCTCAACGTCCGACTTTCCATCCATAGCTCGACTATGGATGAATACGTCATCGAAATAACTCGGCGCGAACTCTCGTACTGGTCTCAACAGATGTGATACACATCTGTTGAACGTGGCAGGGGCATTACTGAGCCCTTGTGGCATTACTAGCCATTCCCAGAGCATGCCGCTAGGCGTGCTAACTGCGGTATAGGGTATATCCCGTTCCGCATTAGGATTTGATAGAAGCCATCCATCAAATCCATGGACGAAAAGATGGTACTCTTTGACATACCATCAATGATTACGTCCTTCCTCGGTATCGGCGTCTGAGCCGGTACCGTTGCAGCGTTCAATTTGTTCAACGCGTGCACTATCCGCCACCCTCCTGTTGCTTTTCGCACACAGAAGGTCGGAGAGCTATGTGGGGAAGTTGATTCCCTCACATGGCCCGCTGCTAAACGATCGGCAAAGAACTTGTCGATCGCAAGTACTTTGTTCACGAGGCAGTGGCCACTGCTTCATGACACAGTACTTCGAGCCTGGTTTAAGCTCGACTTCGTGTCGAATACCTTTATCCTTCGGTAATTCGCACGGAACAGTTTCAGGGAATACATCCTTGAATTCAACCAAATCTTCATAGAGAGGATTTTCCTTGAGCGATTCCCATGATTGGGACTCATATCGCTCAATTCGTGTCTTTTCATCTAGGACACTCTCGTCCATAGATGAACTACTGAGAACTCTCTCGTTCTCAGTAAACACTGTTGCTGACCTTATGTCGGTTACACACTCGTCGTCAGCGACGAGTATGCAGATCTGCTTGACTTTGCCACTACGCAGATCACGCAAGAACCTTTTATGTTCGAGCGTTGGCAACTGAGTGATCTCCGAAGTTAACTTCGGAGGCGCAATCAGATCAAGTGTATAAGCGCCTACACATGATCCGTTATTGACTATGACATTCAATGTCTCTGTCATTTCCTGGGGACTTATTCCCTCAGGCTTCGAAGGACTTATTCCTTCGTCTTCCCGGGGACTTATTCCCGCGGGTTTCGGGGAACTTATTTCCGCCGTATTTGTAATCTTGGGACTTATTCCCTTTACTTCCCTCTAGCTGGGGTTGCGCAACCACAGCGAGATCCTCTACGAAAGACTCTCCAGTCGATCTAGGATTATCGTTTCGCTTAACCTGAGCGATCGATTGTTTCTCTTCTAGATGTTCCCCTCTAGGGATACATCTTTGTCCCAGTCCACCCGACTTATTCGAGTGGTGGACCTTCGGCGCAGCCTGTGTTTCCTCACAGCCGCCGGAACTTTGCTCCGAAGTGTAACCGTTTGGTACACTAAGGTTTTGTGCAGTCGTACTAACGACCGTACCACAAGTGAGGCCATCGCACTCACTCGTAGTACATCCACACGCTTGTGGACGCTCCAAAACGTTCATCAGATGGCCATCTGATGAACAAGCGGCAGGCATCGTTACTGTCCGATGTTGCCAGTTTACCCGTGGTTCGTACCTTCTGAGCCACGGTATTCCAAGGATGACATCAAATTTGTCATCCAAATCCAATACGATAAAGTCATCGTCATATTGGGTATCTTCTAGCGTATAGTGAATCTTCACTATACGCTTCATGACGGTTACGGATGCGCCTGTCGCAAGACGTACCGTCATCCTCGTAGGAGGTGTGTCACATTCACTGAATTTAAAGTGACCATCTTCTAGCGATTGGCGTCGCACAAAATTGTTGGACGCCCCACAATCGACTAGAGCTCGAAGGGACAACTTATTCGTCACTTCGAGTTTCAAGGTAATGAGTGAGATCTCATTACCTAGAGCAGCAACGCACAATGTCTGTGTGTTGGGAGCAACCTTCATCAAGAGGCCTACAAATTCTCTTGACGTTGCTGGATCAGTAGGGTGCTCCGCACCTACTGATCCTGTCCGTTTTTTGACGGTCCATCCCGTTGTTGCGTCTTTGCACCAACTGCGGACCCTCGTCCCTGCCCCTTTCTCATGGGTGGACGGTCACTACGCCCAGTGTCGCGAGACACTGGACGAGGGGCACTACACTCGTAAGCGTAGTGTCCTGTCTTCTGACATCTGTTGCATCTCTGCAACTTCTTGTAGCCTGTAGAGCGAACCTTCTCGCTCTCTACATAACAGAGTTCCATCGGCTCTGGACCTCCGTTGTCATATCGTCTCGGTTGACGATATGATGTCGAGCTGGCGCGAGCCTGTCTCAGACTGAAGTCTTCCTGCTCCGCAATGGAAATGGCTTGTTCTAGTGAATCTAGTTCAAGCCGGAACAGGTGAGTCTTGACGGGACCATCCGCAAGACCCTGCATGAACACCGAAACCAACGTGTGTTCATCCACCGGATTGGAACTTATACAACTCGTAAGATGTCGTATATGTTGAGCGTAAGCGTGCACATCACGCTTACCCTGCTTGAGCTTCAAGAGTTCGGTTCGAGCTCTGAACTCAGCTCTAGGCGGTTCAAACGTTTGTCTGAGCCGCGACTTGAAGACTTCCAACGACCCAAACGCGTATGGGTCGTGCAGCTTGAGCCCCAGTGCCCAAGTCTTGGCACGTCCTGCCAGATTTGACTGGGCAAATGCAACTTGCATATCCCCGTCGTCGATGCGACGCGCCCTTATGGCGTCATCCAATTCGACGAACCATCTCAAGAGGGAGTCTTCTTCGACCCCCCTATACTTTGAGATGTCAATCTTCAAAGTCTCGGGCCGACGCGAGTGCATCGACCCGCCAGCAGCAGCCTGCTGCTGTCTCAACAGTTCAAACTGTTGAGCACCTTGTTCTCTCAACAACTCTGCTTGTTGAGAACCTTGTTGGTGAAGCAAGGCTACTTTCTCGCGTTCTGCGTCAAGTTCATTTTGAATGAACTTGGCGATAGTAGCATGTTGGGCATCTCTATTGAGAGCCTCTAGCATGACGCTAACAGCGTGGATGCCCATGGTCGAACCCATTCGTTCAACCGCATCCCATTCGACATCGCTCAAATGGGAGTAGCCGTCACGCGTAGCGTGAAAGCTTTGGTCATCTTCATCATCCAACATATTCATGTTGGATGTGAACGCGGTCCTTGGAAGGACTACGAAGTGCTACCAGGTGTAACGGGGCACCCTGAAGCTTGTACTGGTGACAGTACAAGCTACTTATTCTGATAACAGAATAAGGCGGTGCCTCGTAACTTCACGTACACTCGTACGTGCAGAGGAAGACGGTAAGAAGAAGCGAGTACTCGGTTAGAGTAAAAAGTAGAACTGTATTTATAATAGTTAATGTCTGCAATAAATCACTATTTATCTTCATCTAACTATGTCTAAATACAAATGTGTAAATCAGTTATCTGCTCACCACTCATTGCGTGCGTCTGTCGTGGCGCGTCTTCGTTGGTTGATATAATGGCCTATATCAACCAATTAGGAACTACTTGGAAGTGCTTACAGAATATTGTCCTTATGACAATATTCTGAGAATATAACTCTTATAGTTATATTCTATTAACAATTTCTTATAAATTGTTATGTAACGATTCACCCCGTTACAGCGCGTGTTCTTGACGATCACAATGATGATGGCTATGCTCCTTCTATAGTATCTTGGCATGTCTATGTAACGGGGCACCCTGAAGCTTGTACTGGTGACAGTACAAGCTACTTATTCTGATAACAGGATAAGGCGGTGCCTCGTAACTTCACGTACACTCGTACGTGCAGAGGAAGACGGTAAGAAGAAGCGAGTACTTGGTTAGAGTAAAAAGTAGAACTGTATTTATAATAGTTAATGTCTGCAATAAATCACTATTTATCTTCATCTAACTATGTCTAAATACAAATGTGTAAATCAGTTATCTGCTCACCACTCATTGCGTGCGTCTGTCGTGGCGCGTCTTCGTTGGTTGATATAATGGCCTATATCAACCAATTAGGAACTACTTGAAGTGCTACAGAATATTGTCCTTATGACAATATTCTGAGAATATAACTCTTATAGTTATATTCTATTAACAATTTCTTATAAATTGTTATGTAACGATTCACCCCGTTACATCACCCCCTTAACCATCAGTCACTTTAGTGACTGATTGACTAAATGGATACTCGTCCCAAATCATTTGGGACGGGGTTTGCACTTGTTGGTCCGCGTCCACTTTCCAACATCTCATCGCATGGTAAACAAGCCCATGCGATGCGCGAGCAAGGCCGCCGAGAGCGCGTCTGCCGTCTCTGTGCGGACGCCGAAGCAGAAACTACAGCAACTGATGTCCCATCGGTTGCTGAATCGACTCAGCCTGTATCACCTGGTGATGCAGGCGCTGGTCATGAAGACACTCGTGTCTTCACAGAGTACGAGCTCGGTGTCTCGTACTCTCCTGATACGGATGACGGATCCGTATCGACGGCAATTGAATCCAAGCCGCCTGCCAAGCGTGGCATGGACGATGCTTTGCGTCGCAGCATCTTTGGTTCATCTGATGAGTCAGATGAACCATCGCCGAAGCGAAGGCGCTCGAGGTCGCGAGACTCGGGCGCTAATAGTGGTGTCGGTTCTCCAATGGACACCACTTCACAGCGAGGTGCCAGTACTTCTGTCGGCACATCGCAGGAAGAGCGGGATCGCAATGTCTTGCGTCTCGCTCCCGAGAAGAAGGCATGGATGCCTCCTAAATCTGTCATGGATCACTTGTCGGCGACGACGAGTGATCGTTATCGAACACGATTGTTCGATTCGTCAAGGATCCATCACCTTGACCCCAGCGCGAAAGACTATCGCGCTGAACATGAGTTCTTCATCGATGCTTTCTTCAGACATCGATGGTACAGTGGGAATCACAAACGTGATGGTCCCTCACTACTTCAGGCGTGGAACGCCTACATCCATAATCTCGAGGATGTAGGTCGTGACGCTTGGAACGACAAACTTATCAAAGCTCGTGATAAGTTTGAAAAGCGAACCCCGACAGGTGCACGCTATAAGCTGCATCGTCTGTCAAGGGAGAAAGGATTACCCTGCCTCTCTTGGGGAGACTCGTGCCCATGTTGTGTGAACAACTCTGCACGAGCACCTAAGGAGGCTTACCTCCTTACCAGCCCGTGGTGGCGCGTACGTGTCTCTACTGAGATGTACGAAGGGATTGACAACCTGAAATCCCTTTACGACCGTGCCGGGAAGACTTTCTCCGGCGGTCCTTCTGCAACACAGGATGTGTCGCGTCGTACTGCTCGACCAGACCCAGTACGTCAACCATCAATTGGGAGCGGGGCTCCCAAGAATCCCAGGACGGGGGATAGCCGCGCCACCGGACGAGGTAACTCGTCCGACGTCCGTTCACGTCGCGGTGGTTCAACAGCTGCTCAACTAGATAGCGCTGGCCACCGCGAGAGTCCTCTAATGGAGGTGGAGGAGGAGGAAAGACGCTCTCCACACGATCATGTGGATCGGTGTGTTCCCGAGAGCTTCTTTGATCGCGTAACGCAAGGGTTACGCGACGATCTCGAGCATGAGCGGAATAGGCGTCTCCAGATGGTGGACACTGCCTCGAAGCATCGAGCTGAGTTTGCCTTTGCTCAGCTTGAGAACGAGAGATCTCTGACATCTCTTCGTGACGAGCTAAGGGTAGCTCGTGGGATTGTTGATCGGTCTCGGGCTGAGATAACTGCTCTTCAGACCCTTGTTGATGCCCACCATCGGGAGCACAAGGCTCTCTGCGAGATGCTTGAGCGCAAGGGCGTTCTTCATCGGAAGAAGCAGCGTACTGATGGTACGGCTTAAGCCGACCAACGTAAAACGTGGGATGCGTTCGCATCTTACGTGGTAACTCGATCGTGTATGCATTGCCTAGGCGGTGCAATACACGAAATGGGCCAATGTACTTGGGTAGTAGTTTACTGCTACCCAAGTTAGTCACTACATGTTTTGGTAGATTAACCGTAGACAGTAGGACTAAGTCACCTTTATTAAATAAAAGAGTGTTTGCCCTTCCATTCTTGTCAGCGTTTTGCTTTTGCTTATCCACCGCTTCGGCGATGGAGTCTTGCACAAAACGGACTACCGTTTCACGAGCCAGTATGAACTCATCTGATGACTCGTTAGCTACAGTGCGCTATGAGCGCACTGCAGCAACACCAACCTTTTCTTCAGTGAGAGCTTCCGCACTCTCACTGGCATCATCTTCTTCGATATCGATGTTATCGATATCGGCATCAAACGCAATGACTTCTTCGTCAGAGCGTGATGAGCGTGAACCAAATCGGTTTTTGCTCGCGCGAGTCCCTCCCCCCCTTAAACCAGAGTTACACTCTAGTAAGGTGGGTACACGCGGATGGCGCAAGCCATTCACGTAAAACGGTGTATGTGTCGTGGACGCATGCACCGAGTTGTTGATGGCAAACTCTACCATCGGCAAAAACTCACTCCAACTCTTAAAGGAGTGGACGTATCCTCGAAGTATCTCTTCAAGGACACGATTGGCACGTTCCGTCTGACCATCTGACTCTGGATGATCAGATGTTGACATCTTCAAGCGCGTTCCGAGTGATTTGAACACGGAACGCCAGAAATCAGCAGTGAATCGTGGATCTCTGTCTGATACGAGTTCACGGGGCAACCCATGAAGTCGGAAGATGGTGTCAATAAAGACACAAGCACAGCCACGTGCTGTGATTGACTCTGGTACAGCCACAAGGTGTACCATTTTGCTGAATCTGTCAACAAATACGAGAATACCCGTATTCCCGCGTGCGTCTTTGGGTAACCCGAAGACGAAATCCATTGAGATGGATTCCCAGCACTCAGCCGGAACCGGTAGAGGCTGTAAAGGTGCACGCAGTGAAGGACTTGACTTCACTCGTTGGCAGACTTCGCATGCGCGAACATACTTTCGCACAAACTGATACTGGCGGGGCCAGTAAAAGTCTCGACTTACCGTGAGATATGTTTTCTCTCGGCCACGATGTCCTCCTATAGGAGCATCGTGATACTCGAACATGATCCGCAAACGCAGATCAGTATCATCTGGAATGACAACACGTGGTGTGTCACCAGAAACGGCTGTATAGTACAGTAAACCGTTACGAGTAGTGTATCGATCTGATGCAGATCGATACGCAGACGACAATCGTTTCAACGATTCTCGAGATGGTTGGGAGAGATGTGACAACAACTTCACTATCTCACCATCTTGGGCGTATGCCCGCCTCACATCATCATACAACGTTGTAGATGGAACTGAGGACGTCATAACCGCAACAGTGACTGTCTCACTGTTGGGTTTCGCGACTGTTTCAAAGTCGGGACGACGTGAGAGTGCATCAGCGACGACATTAAGTCGTCCTGGTTTGTACTCGACCGTAAAGTTGTATTCTGCAAAGAATGACAACCACCGCGCCATTCGTTGTGAAAGGTGCGGGCTGTTCACTGCCGTGCGTAAGGACGCATGGTCAGTGTAAACAACGAAGGGTCTATCTCCTAATAGATAGACTCTGAACTTCGCGAGTGCATACTTCATGGCAAGGAGTTCCTTGTCATGCACTGGATAGTTCCGCTCAGCTGGTTGCAGCTGACGCGACTGATAGCAGACGACGCGTTCAACGCCTTCAAGGTCGTACTGCATTAATGCACAGCCGATTGCGAAATCGCTGGCATCACAGACCACATGAAATGGCCTGTCCTGATCGGCTATTGCTAGGACTGGGGATTGTATCAAGCTCTGCTTGATACCCTCAAAGGAGCGTTGACATTCAGCGTTCCATAACCACCTCTCGTTCTTTTTCAACAAACGAGAGAGGTGTACAGTCATCTCGGCGTAATTGCGTGAATACTTATGCAAATACGCCGCTAGCCCAAGGAATTTTCGAAGACCTTTGACATCGACCGGCACGGGCCAGTCGGTGATCGCCTTGATCTTTTCGGGATCAGGACGTACACCGTTCTTACCAACGATGCACCCAAGAAGTGGTATTTCGCTTGCTGCAAATATACACTTCTTGAGGTTAGCATACAATTGATGCTTTCGCATGATTGTAAGAACTTGTCGGACGTGGTACCTGTGAACCTCAACGTCCGACTTTCCATCCATAGCTCGACTATGGATGAATACGTCATCGAAATAACTCGGCGCGAATTCTCGTACTGGTCTCAACAGATGTGATACACATCTGTTGAACGTGGCAGGGGCATTACTGAGCCCTTGTGGCATTACTAGCCATTCCCAGAGCATGCCGCTAGGCGTGCTAACTGCGGTATAGGGTATATCCCGTTCCCGCATTAGGATTTGATAGAAGCCATCCATCAAATCCATGGACGAAAAGATGGTACTCTTTGACATACCATCAATGATTACGTCCTTCCTCGGTATCGGCGTCTGAGCCGGTACCGTTGCAGCGTTCAATTTGTTAAACGCGTGCACTATCCGCCACCCTCCTGTTGCTTTTCGCACACAGAAGGTCGGAGAGCTATGTGGGGAAGTTGATTCCCTCACATGGCCCGCTGCTAAACGATCGGCAAAGAACTTGTCGATCGCAAGTACTTGTTCACGAGGCAGTGGCCACTGCTTCATGACACAGTACTTCGAGCCTGGTTTAAGCTCGACTTCGTGTCGAATACCTTTATCCTTCGGTAATTCGCACGGAACAGTTTCAGGGAATACATCCTTGAATTCAACCAAATCTTCATAGAGAGGATTTTCCTTGAGCGATTCCCATGATTGGGACTCATATCGCTCAATTCGTGTCTTTTCATCTAGGACACTCTCGTCCATAGATGAACTACTGAGAACTCTCTCGTTCTCAGTAAACACTGTTGCTGACCTTATGTCGGTTACATACTCGTCGTCAGCGACGAGTATGCAGATCTGCTTGACTTTGCCACTACGCAGATCACGCAAGAACCTTTTATGTTCGAGCGTTGGCAACTGAGTGATCTCCGAAGTTAACTTCGGAGGCGCAATCAGATCAAGTGTATAAGCGCCTACACATGATCCGTTATTGACTATGACATTCAATGTCTCTGTCATTTCCTGGGGACTTATTCCCTCAGGCTTCGAAGGACTTATTCCTTCGTCTTCCCGGGGACTTATTCCCGCGGGTTTCGGGGAACTTATTTCCGCCGTATTTGTAATCTTGGGACTTATTCCCTTTACTTCCTCTAGCTGGGGTTGCGCAACCACAGCGAGATCCTCTACGAAAGACTCTCCAGTCGATCTAGGATTATCGTTTCGCTTAACCTGAGCGATCGATTGTTTCTCTTCTAGATGTTCCCCTCTAGGAATACATCTTTGTCCCAGTCCACCCGACTTATTCGAGTGGTGGACCTTCGGCGCAGCCTGTGTTTCCTCACAGCCGCCGGAACTTTGCTCCGAAGTGTAACCGTTTGGTACACTAAGGTTTTGTGCAGTCGTACAAACGACCGTACCACAAGTGAGGCCATCGCACTCACTCGTAGTACATCCACACGCTTGTGGACGCTCCAAAACGTTCATCAGATGTCCATCTGATGAACAAGCGGCAGGCATCGTTACTGTCCGATGTTGCCAGTTTACCCGTGGTTCGTACCTTCTGAGCCACGGTATTCCAAGGATGACATCAAATTTGTCATCCAAATCCAATACGATAAAGTCATCGTCATATTGGGTATCTTCTAGCGTATAGCGAATCTTCACTATACGCTTCATGACGGTTACGGATGCGCCTGTCGCAAGACGTACCGTCATCCTCGTAGGAGGTGTGTCACATTCACTGAATTTAAAGTGACCATCTTCTAGCGATTGGCGTCGCACAAAATTGTTGGACGCCCCACAATCGACTAGAGCTCGAAGGGACAACTTATTCGTCACTTCGAGTTTCAAGGTAATGAGTGAGATCTCATTACCTAGAGCAGCAACGCACAATGTCTGTGTGTTGGGAGCAACCTTCATCAAGAGGCCTACAAATTCTCTTGACGTTGCTGGATCAGTAGGGTGCTCCGCACCTACTGATCCTGTCCGTTTTTTGACGGTCCATCCCGTTGTTGCGTCTTTGCACCAACTGCGGACCCTCGTCCCTGCCCCTTTCTCATGGGTGGACGGTCACTACGCCCAGTGTCGCGAGACACTGGACGAGGGGCACTACACTCGTAAGCGTAGTGTCCTGTCTTTTGACATCTGTTGCATCTCTGCAACTTCTTGTAGCCTGTAGAGCGAACCTTCTCGCTCTCTACATAACAGAGTTCCATCGGCTCTGGACCTCCGTTGTCATATCGTCTCGGTTGACGATATGATGTCGAGCTGGCGCGAGCCTGTCTCAGACTGAAGTCTTCCTGCTCCGCAATGGAAATGGCTTGTTCTAGTGAATCTAGTTCAAGCCGGAACAGGTGAGTCTTGACGGGACCATCCGCAAGACCCTGCATGAACACCGAAACCAACGTGTGTTCATCCACTGGATTGGAACTTATACAACTCGTAAGATGTCGTATATGTTGAGCGTAAGCGTGCACATCACGCTTACCCTGCTTGAGCTTCAAGAGTTCGGTTCGAGCTCTGAACTCAGCTCTAGGCGGTTCAAACGTTTGTCTGAGCCGCGACTTGAAGACTTCCAACGACCCAAACGCGTATGGGTCGTGCAGCTTGAGCCCCAGTGCCCAAGTCTTGGCACGTCCTGCCAGATTTGACTGGGCAAATGCAACTTGCATATCCCCGTCGTCGATGCGACGCGCCCTTATGGCGTCATCCAATTCGACGAACCATCTCAAGAGGGAGTCTTCTTCGACCCCTCTATACTTTGAGATGTCAATCTTCAAAGTCTCGGGCCGACGCGAGTGCATCGACCCGCCAGCAGCAGCCTGCTGCTGTCTCAACAGTTCAAACTGTTGAGCACCTTGTTCTCTCAACAACTCTGCTTGTTGAGAACCTTGTTGGTGAAGCAAGGCTACTTTCTCGCGTTCAGCGTCAAGTTCATTTTGGATGAACTTGGCGATAGTAGCATGTTGGGCGTCTCTATTGAGAGCCTCTAGCATGACGCTAACAGCATGGATGCCCATGGTCGAACCCATTCGTTCAACCGCATCCCATTCGACATCGCTCAAATGGGAGTAGCCGTCACGCGTAGCGTGAAAGCTTTGGTCATCTTCATCATCCAACATATTCATGTTGGATGTGAACGCGGTCCTTGGACGGACTACGAAGTGCTACCAGGTGTAACGGGGCACCCTGAAGCTTGTACTGGTGACAGTACAAGCTACTTATTCTGATAACAGGATAAGGCGGTGCCTCGTAACTTCACGTACACTCGTACGTGCAGAGGAAGACGGTAAGAAGAAGCGAGTACTTGGTTAGAGTAAAAAGTAGAACTGTATTTATAATAGTTAATGTCTGCAATAAATCACTATTTATCTTCATCTAACTATGTCTAAATACAAATGTGTAAATCAGTTATCTGCTCACCACTCATTGCGTGCGTCTGTCGTGGCGCGTCTTCGTTGGTTGATATAATGGCCTATATCAACCAATTAGGAACTACTTGGAAGTGCTACAGAATATTGTCCTTATGACAATATTCTGAGAATATAACTCTTATAGTTATATTCTATTAACAATTTCTTATAAATTGTTATGTAACGATTCACCCCGTTACAGTCTACATCGTCTTGAGAGATATCTAGCTAGTACTGAGATCGCTGGACAATCTCAGTGGTTCATAGTCGTCTCCAGGATGATTACCATCGAATAAAAAGATCATGATGAATTGTAGACACTAATGCGGCTCTATCCACTGCAGTAGCCGATGAACTCATCAGACTCAACCATGAGATTGATGGCAGCAATATTACGAAAGCTTAACCACTTCTCTGTGCTGCAAAACGGAAAGTGGTACTACGAGCTCAAACTACTGCTGAATGAATATGTTAATCCCTCATAAACTGATCAATTCAATTAAGATGATTCGAAGACCACCACTACTGTCCATTCAAGTTGCCCTTTTCGCGACACGCAGATCACCGTCATAAGTCGTGGTCCTCTACAAGCAAAACCTGTGTCTTCAGGCATACGCAGGACAAAACTTAGATGCACACTGAGTGTCGCACCTTTTGTATCGAATGTGACAAGAAATAGTGCTACTTGCACCAAATACAGTACGAAAGCAATCAGAGTATACGAGCAACAGCATCAAAACATCCTTTGTCCTACCAAATAATTACTTGTGCATGTGACTTACGCTCCAGCACTGACGCCCAATACCAGCAAGGCGCTATCAAGGAGTGCGCCGGATGGAGGTTCCTTCGTCAGATTTTTATCCATTCCTTGCGCGAATACACATACGGTGAAGCATTTTGCTCGCCTGCATTTTCACCGCGAGAAAACGTCAACGTTACGAATGGATAGACCACCAAAGCTACTCGGGATGAAACCGTTAGATGAACGTTTAACATACTGGTGCAGTTGTACTACAGTCGGTCTCATGATCGGAGCGCTTCAGCTGATATTGCGCTGCTCATCGGCTATTATGGGGCAGTAAATAGGGTACACATCAATAGGTGCTACCCCTACGCGGTATTCGGTGTCCAATGGTCATTATATGTGTCCACTGGATGTATCTGAATCTAGTTCATCGTTAGTGGCTTTTGCGTCGGCTGTGCGTGATCTTTAAATGAGTGCGTTGCTAGCTTTCTATATCATCATCACGATGCAAATGTATGTGATACTTTCTTCAGCGGTAGTATTGTCATGAGCACCCGAGCCCACCAAAAAGTACCGAGGAGGAACATCTGCATGTAAGTATCACGCCCTTGCTTCAGGTGGAAACTAAGGCGTGATAAGCTACTGACGGACTAGGCTAAACTGCTGCTGACGGACAGAAGACTGTGTCGCCGTACAGTACGCCCAGCACTCGTCCAGTTCAATAAGAGCCGAGCTAGGACGGCGAAGTATTGATGCCTTCGACGATCTACAACATCTCTGATGAGCTCGTCTTCGCACATGATGAGGACTTGCTTTCAGTATTCGATTTTCTAGGTACTCGCTCATACTGGTCACTTGCTGTATGCCGGAGCTCCCATAGACTTATTGCTTTGTCAGCAAAGAATGACTAACAAATCGGGAGTGCGCTGATGCATGGGCATGTTGTGGGATACCATGCAAAGTCGAGTGATGTGCGAAGCCATCGTTTATTCAGAGTAATGTCGGCATCTACTACGTCACCTTCGGTCACTCTTCAATGTACGGGGACCGTTCGCATCGAGCTACAACATCGTGGCCTTGCAGGTCTTTGGTTTAGGTGTTGCAGTTTTTGCGCTAATGTATATGGACCAATGTGGGCTAATTGGACTCGCGTATTTCTTTGTTCCACCTTGTCACTCGTTGCTATGAGTGTTTTTTCAGTGCACAACACTCACATCATGGGTATCATTTGCATCCATTCTTTATGGCTTGGTTGCCCATCATGCTTCGAGCGTAGACTTGGATGATTTTCGAGCCGATTTATCGAGTAGTTGGCTGACAAGGGCAATGGAACCGCCGTTTGTATACTTCTAAGGACGGTCGGTACCCAGCAAACATTGTGGTGACGACCATTAATACAACTGCTACAGTGTTTACTCTATTCGTTGTCATGCTAACTCTCTACGAAATTTCTGCCACTGATGATCACAATAGCCATTAAGAAAGCACCACGACGATATAAGCTTCTATTCTATCTATTGCTCACATCAACAGGGTACGCTCGCTGCGACTCTTGTCTTGTTTAGCAGGACCTACAGTCGGACATTGACAGACTCGTTGAAAACTGCGATACACATACGGTAAATGAATCGTTCGATAACACCGATGACGATCGATCGACAAAGTTAGACGCATTGCTAGCGCGAAATGCACATGGTAGCAGCCAAGCTCGAGTGCGTCTAGTTCGGTATACAAATGTTTGTTGACAAAATTGCAGTGGTGTTTAGTAGTAGTACCTTAAGTACAGACCCGATAGACTTGAACATCACATACTCTATGCTCGACCGAAGTGGGTGAACGAGGTCCCACCGTGAACATTCTGGAATTGTCGATCCATGGATGATCGAGACAATTCCTCAAGCGGTCGTGAGATAGCATATGGACGACACCATTCACTGCACTAACCTTCACCTGAAGAACCGAATCAAGATCATTATGAGCAAAGCGTGATGATCGCACGAACATGGCTGTTACCGTTTATGCGTCGTAAAAATTTCGATAGCAACTGTGCATGTGCACTCTCTCTAAACTACCTTACTTTGACGCTAAAAATCTCATCAGCGGATAGTGTTTGACGGTGATCCAGCAATACCGTTGGCTTTTGGCGACACTTGACGCCGGTGGTTGTTGGTATCCGGAAATTAACTCGGCTTTCCGACACACATTTCCACAGTTCTTCCAATAATAACAAACGGATGGGACCAACAAGTGCGTGATGGCAAATTTGCGATGGACGTACGCCTTGATCCTTCTTCCGCAAACTCTCTTGCTTCGTATGAGCCTATTACTGCAGAGGATACTACCAATGTTTTAAGCTTCCTAAATCAATCACAGCTGCTACTTCGATACCCATCGTAAACGTTCGGACCGTCTTCACATAATTTCAAACTATGTCCTTGCTTTTCAATTCGTCATCACATGATTGCTGCTCAGACCAGTATCCATCAGAACGTACGAGGTGAGCAGACGATGCCGTGGTTAGAGACGAGCAGCTCACGGCACCGTAAGCGTCTTACGTTTTCATTCGCTCGGGACACGTCACCTGAAAGCACTAGCAAAACGCGCGCATCCAAGTCCCGCCCCGGTCGTCCAGGCGGCAATATTGCACGTCTGTGCCGACGACTCACCAAAGAGATCTCGGCTTCTACAGAAGTTTGATCCGAAAAGCCACCAGTTCCAGTACTAGTTGCCTGACTCAGAAGTTTGCAGACATCTTGTATAAAACTAAATGTCAATGGACCTTCATGGAATTTATTCCTTACAACCGTTGGCTCGCTTTAGCATCAACACCATGTCGCAGCGATGTGACATACCTTTGCTCGAGCAGCAGCGCACAACAGCACTATAGAATGCAACAAAGTGATGCAACTGATGGCGGCAACAGTTGTCGTGGATTACTGGCGCGTCACGCTATCTGGAAACCCCGGCTCACATCTTGTGAAACTGCTCGAGAGTGCGTCCCGGATGAAACGACTTCATTGGTCCGCACAGGAGTAAACTCGGTGGTTCAGGTCGGAGCCACTCGCATTCTCGAATGTGCAAATCGCCAAGCTCCCGAATAAGGCCACGATAGAGACGCAGATTGCATCAACGTTTCATGACGCCGTGGAGGCGACTGTGAATGTCTGGAAGATAGAATCGGTTTCTCGTGAATAGTATCGATTAAATACAGAGAGACGATCGACGCTGCAGAGAGAGGAATGGAAACAACGGCACAACAGTCGTCTGAAACTCAGTCTATGCAGCATAGACTTCTTTATGTACCAAAATGTGTCCACAGAACCAGGGACTTGGACGGGGAGATTAGAACCTGGCGAGCAGTCGGACCATTCAGAGAAAGCTCATCGTCCACAAGAAGCTGAAACTGACAGGACACAGGTCGACGATTGGCTACTGCTGATTGCACAACCACTACGGCGTCTTCATTCACACGGCACATTTGGAGAGCAGATGACATGATCCCTTTGCAAATGAATATCTAATCCGATGTGTCCGATCAGTTTCTCGATCCAAGGGGTGCCAACTCAATGCTGTGCTCATTTCTCAGCCACGACGTTTGAAAATGTACTGGCTATGGGGAGACGAGCGATCGGCAATCCAGTCCAGACGCAGTTTCGTACACGCGGATTCTAATTCTTGAACACAGACTGAGGGAATCAGGTTCTGGCGAGCAGTCAGACCTCCCGGTGCAGAAATCCTTCCCGCCCTGAAGGTTTGTGTCTATGTGACACCACCAGATCCCGCGCCACCATTAACTTTTACTCGAGACTCTCCACACTTCTCATTTCCAATTCTACCTTGTTCGCACGAGCAATTTTCCAAGTGTTGTTTCCTCGCCTTACACTCGCTGGACCGTTCATTTACGCCAATGGTAAAGGTGTTCCTCCCCTTCATACTTGCACTCGCCATGTCTGCTTGCATTGGCGTCCTTCCGTCCCGAGCAGCCGGACAGACGCCAGTGATGGAAATGCCTGACAAAGACCCAGCCACTCTTGCAAACATCGGCAGCAACAGGATGCTTCGAGTCACCAGCGTACCCATTATAACTGGTCGTGTAGACAGTCTACATTCACGCGTCAAAGGATTTTTCGATGGCACGGTCTCCCACGTATAACACAAGCTTTCTCCCAAGTCACCCACAAGGGAGTTGGAGCCACCTCTGGGTATGGAGGAAATGTATCTTCGGATTGCCAAGCGGATCATCCGCGATTTAAAAAACAGAGGTGACCAATTCGCTGCTCTGTATTCGTTCGGTGTACAACCACAGATTTATAGAGCTGCCCTGGAAAAAAGTAATTTATCCGGGGGTAAATTGCTGGTGGAGGAAGAGGTACAAAGGTACATCGCTTATCTTGAGACAAGGGTAGTAAACCACCGCTTCCTGCGCCCCGCCTAAATTTCCGACCAAGAAGTACTTCAAGCAGCCCCCGGTCTCCGACAAAGCCGCAGAACTTGTATGCGCTGGAGTCAGTCCACTAAAAAAAAATTAGTGCGTGTTTTGTTTTATTGAGCTACTTCATTTGTAAATACTTTTCAATTCGTTTTGCTGGTCTTGCACACATCGTTTTTATTGCCATCCCGGAGGGCGTTGCTTTGTTCAATACTGTGGCTCAGGGCCTCAGCCGTCGGTATAAATTTCGGTCTAGCCAGGATTTTTATCAAGAGTCCTACGGGTTACGAGTAGTGTCTCTGCGCAAAGTGAAAGCTAAACTTTCAAACCTGATTTTGTCTGAGGCTGTTGGTCTGGATAACGCTAGATGTACCTTACACATTGTACAAAGTGCGATACAGCGTGCTCTATCCTGTGTATGTGTCTGTACGTAACGGTAGGTGAACATAAAACGTCGTTTTCAGTGCAATGAAGCCTTTTACCTCCTTGTAGGAAGATATGTATGTTAAATATCACTCTGTGGTTAAGTCCTTTGTTACTACAGTTCAGGTCAGATGCATAGAACAGTCAGCTCCCTCTGAAACCTCCCGTGATATCGCATCCTCCCTCTATAAGATCGAAATTTTGGGTGAACAGAGATGTTATAGAGGGAGCTGACTGTAAGAAGTGGGACTACACAGCTCTCAGTCAAGAAGGGCTTATAACTTCAAGAGTCAATTAGTTCTACGAAACTAAGTGCCTGTAACGGGGCACCCTTAGTCTGGGTGCCACGAAACTCCACATACACTTGTACGTGCAGAGGAAGCTAGTCTACTCAACAACTAAGCTGAGTATAGGGGTAAAAAACTGCATTTAATATAGTGAAGATATCAATATAACTTTAATCTTTACCTAACTACATTAATCTTCATTGTCGTATGATGACAAGCTGCTCACCACTTATTGCGCGCGTCTAGTAGCGATTGATGGTTGATGTGTCTTTATCAACCAATCTTGGAGCAGCGCTTAAATATTATCCTACAAGGGAATTTTTTTTTGACACTATTCATCTCGGATAATTTTGGTAGGAGATGGTCACGCTAGACAATTTCCCTATTGACACCTTTTGGTGTCAATATCATGTAACGGGCCACCCCGTCACATCACCCCCCCTATCCACCAAATACCCGTTAATTGAATAGAATTGATTGGGACTATAACGGGGCACCCTGACGCTTGTACTGATGACAGTACAAGCTACTCATTCTGACGACAGAATAAGGCGGTGCCTCGGAACTTCACGTAAACTCGTACGTGCAGAGGAAGACGATAAGAAGAAGCGAGTACTTAGATTAAGTAAAAAGTAGAACTGTATTTAGCATAGTTAATGTCTGCAACAAATCACTATTTATCTTCATCTAACTATGTCTAAGTACAAATGTGCATATCAACCATCTGCTCACCACTCATTGCGTGTGTCTGTCGTGGCGCGTCTTCGTTGGTTGATGTAATGGCCTATATCAACCAATTAGGAACTACTTGTAAGTGCTACAGAATATTTGTCCTTATGACAATATTCTGAGAATATAACTCTTATAGTTATATTCTATTAACAATTTCTTTTAAATTGTGATGTAACGATTCACCCCGTTACATCACCCCCCCCCTTAACCATCAGTCACTTTAGTGACTGATTGACTAAATGGATACTCGTCCCAAATCATTTGGGACAGGGTTTGCACTTGTTGGTCCGCGTCCACTTTCCAACATCTCATCGCATGGTTAACAAGCCCATGCGATGCGCGAGCAAGGCCGCCGAGAGCGCGTCTGCACGTCTCTGTGCGGGCGCCGAAGCAGAAACCACAGCGACTGATGTCCCATCGGTTGCTGAAGCGACTCAGCCTGTGTCACCTGGTGATGCAGGCGCTGGTCATGAAGACACTCGTGTCTTCACAGAGTACGAGCTCGGTGTCTCGTACTCTCCTGATACGGATGAAGGATCCGTATCGACGGCAATTGAATCCAAGCCGCCTGCCAAGCGTGGCATGGACGATGCTTTGCGTCGCAGCATCTTTGGTTCACCTGACGAATCAGATGAACCATCGCCGAAGCGAAGGCGCTCGAGGTCGCGAGACTCGGGCGCTAACAGTGGTGTCGGTTCTCCAATGGACACCACTTCGCAACGAGGTGCCAGTACTTCTGTCGGCACGTCGCAGGAAGAGCGGGACCGCAATGTGTTGCGTCTCGCTCCAGAAAAGAAGGCATGGATGCCTCCGAAATCTGTCATGGATCACTTGTCGGCGACGACGAGTGATCGTTATCGAACACGATTGTTCGATTCGTCAAGGATCCATCACCTTGACCCCAGCGCGAAAGACTATCGCGCTGAACATGAGTTCTTCATCGATGCTTTCTTCAGACATCGATGGTACAGTGGGAATCACAAACGTGATGGTCCCTCACTACTTCAGGCGTGGAACGCCTACATCCATAACCTCGAGGATGTAGGTCGTGACGCTTGGAACGACAAACTTACCAAAGCTCGTGATAAGTTTGAAAAGCGAACCCCGACAGGTGCACGCTATAAGCTGCATCGTCTGTCTAGGGAGAGTGGGTTACCCTGCCTCTCTTGGGGAGACTCGTGCCCATGTTGTGTGAACAACTCTGCACGAGCACCTAAGGAGGCTTACCTCCTACCAGCCCGTGGTGGCGCGTACGTATCTCTACTGAGATGTACGAAGGGATTGGCAACCTGAAATCCCTTTACGACCGTGCCGGGAAGACTTTCTCCAGCGGTCCTTCTGCTGCACAGGATGTGCCGCGTCGTACTGCTCAACCAGACCCAGTACGTCGATCATCAGTTGGGAGCGGGGCTCCCAAGTATCCCAGGACGGGGGATAGCCGCGCCACCGGACGAGACAACTCGTCCGACGTCCGTTCACGTCGCGGTGGTTCAACAGCTGCTCAACTAGATAGCGCTGGCCACCGCGAGAGTCCTCTAATGGAGGTGGGGGGAGGAGGAAAGACGCTCTCCACACGATCATGGGGATCGGTGTGTTCCCGATAGCTTCTTTGATCGCGTAACGCAAGGGTTACGCGACGATCTCGAACATGAGCGGAATAGGTGTCTCCAAATGGTGGACACTGCCTCGAAGCATCGAGCTGAGTTTGCCTTTGCTCATCTTGAGAACGAGAGATCGCTGACATCTCTTCGTGAAGAGCTAAGGGCAGCTCGTGGGGATGTTGACCCGGTTTCGGGATGAGATAACTGCTCTTCAGACCCTTGTCGATAGTCACCATCGGGAGCACAAGGCTCTCTGTGAGATGCTTGAGCGCAAGGGCGTTCTTCATCGGAAGAAACAGCGTACTGATGGTACGGCTTAAGCCGACCAACGTAAAACGTGGGATGCGTTCGCATCTTACGTGGTAACTCGATCGTGTATGCATTGCCTAGGCGGTGCAATACACGAAATGGGCCAATGTACTTGGGTAGTAGTTTACTGCTACCCAAGTTAGTCACTACATGCTTTGGTAGATTAACTGTAGACAGTAGGACTAAGTCACCTTTGTTAAATAAAAGAGTGTTTGCCCTTCCATTCTTGTCAGCGTTTTGCTTTTGCTTATCCACCGCTTCGGCGATGGAGTCTTGCACAAAACGGACTACCGTTTCACGAGCCAGTATGAACTCATCTGATGACTCGTTAGCTACAGTGCGCTATGAGCGCACTGCAGCAACACCAACCTTTTCTTCAGTGAGAGCTTCCGCACTCTCACTGGCATCATCTTCTTCGATATCGATGTTATCGATATCTGCATCAAACGCAATGACTTCTTCGTCAGAGCGTGATGAGCGTGAACCAAATCGGTTTTTGCTCGCGCGAGTCCCTCCCCCCCCTTAAACCAGAGTTATACTATAGTAAGGTGGGTACACGCGGATGGCGCAAGCCATTCACGTAAAACGGTGTATGGGTCGTGGACGCATGCACCGAGTTGTTGATGGCAAACTCTACCATTGGCAAAAACTCACTCCAACTCTTAAAGGAGTGTACGTATCCTCGAAGTATCTCTTCGAGGACACGATTGGCACGTTCCGTCTGACCATCTGACTCTGGATGATCATATGTCGACATCTTCAAGCGCGTTCCGAATGATTTGAGCACGGAACGCCAGAAATCAGCAGTGAATCGTGGATCTCTGTCTGATACGAGTTCACGGGGCAACCCATGAAGTCGGAAGATGGTGTCAATAACGACACAAGCACAGCCACTTGCCGTGATTGTCTCTGGTACAGCCACAAGGTGTACCATTTTGCTGAATCTGTCAACAAATACGAGAATACCCGTATTCCCGCGTGCGTCTTTAGGTAACCCGAAGACGAAATCCATTGAGATGGATTCCCAGCACTCAGCTGGAACCGGTAGAGGCTGTAAAGGTGCACGCAGTGAAGGACTTGACTTCACTCGTTGGCAGACTTCGCATGCGCGAACATACTTTCGCACAAACTGATACTGGCGGGGCCAGTAAAAGTCTCCACTTACCGTGAGATATGTTTTCTCTCGGCCACGATGTCCTCCTATAGGAGCATCGTGATACTCAAACATGATCCGCAAACGCAGATCAGTATCATCTGGAATGACAACACGTGGTGTGTCACCAGAAACGGCTGTATAATACAGTAAACCGTTACGAGTAGTGCATCGATCTGATGCAGATCGATACGCAGACGACAATCGTTTCAACGATTCTCGAGATGGTTGGGAGAGATGTGACAACAACTTCACTATCTCACCATCTTGGGCGTATGCCCGCCTCACATCATCATACAACGTTGTAGATGGAACTGAGGACGTCATAACCGCAACAGTGACTGTCTCACTGTTGGGTTTCGCGACTGTTTCAAAGTCGGGACGACGTGAGAGTGCATCAGCGACAACATTAAGTCGTCCTGGTTTGTACTCGACCGTAAAGTTGTATTCTGCAAAGAATGACAACCACCGCGCCATTCGTTGTGAAAGGTGCGGGCTGTTCACTGCCGTGCGTAATGACGCATGGTCAGTGTAAACAACGAAGGGTCTATCTCCTAATAGATAGACTCTGAACTTCGCGAGTGCATACTTCATGGCAAGGAGTTCCTTGTCATGCACTGGATAGTTCCGCTCAGCTGGTTGCAGCTGACGCGACTGATAGCAGACGACGCGTTCAACGCCTTCAAGGTCGTACTGCATTAATGCACAGCCGATTGCGAAATCGCTGGCATCACAGACCACATGAAATGGCCTGTCCTGATCGGCTATTGCTAGGACTGGGGATTGTATCAAGATCTGCTTGATACCCTCAAAGGAGCGTTGACATTCAGCGTTCCATAACCACCTCTCGTTCTTTTTCAACAAACGAGAGAGGTGAACAGTCATCTCGGCGTAATTGCGTGAATACTTATGCAAATACGCCGCTAGCCCAAGGAATTTTCGAAGACCTTTGACATCGACCGGCACAGGCCAGTCGGTGATCGCCTTGATCTTTTCGGGATCAGGACGTACACCGTTCTTACCAACGATGCACCCAAGAAGTGGTATTTCGCTTGCTGCAAATATACACTTCTTGAGGTTAGCATACAATTGATGCTTTCGCATGATAGTAAGAACTTGTCGGACGTGGTACCTGTGAACCTCAACGTCCGACTTTCCATCCATAGCTCGACTATGGATGAATACGTCATCGAAATAACTCGGCGCGAATTCTCGTACTGGCCTCAACAGATGTGATACACATCTGTTGAACGTGGCAGGGGCATTACTGAGCCCTTGAGGCATTACTAGCCATTCCCAGAGCATACCGCTAGGCGTGCTAACTGCGGTATAGGGTATATCCCGTTCCCGCATTAGGATTTGATAGAAGCCATCCATCAAATCCATGGACGAAAAGATGGTACTCTTTGACATACCATCAATGATTACGTCCTTCCTCGGTATCGGCGTCTGAGCCGGTACCGTTGCAGCGTTCAATTTGTTGAACGCGTGCACTATCCGCCACCCTCCTGTTGCTTTTCGCACACAGAAGGTCGGAGAGCTATGTGGGGAAGTTGATTCCCTCACATGGCCCGCTGCTAAACGATCGGCAAAGAACTTGTCGATCGCAAGTACTTGTTCACGAGGCAGTGGCCACTGCTTCATGACACAGTACTTCGAGCCTGGTTTAAGCTCGACCTCGTGTCGAATACCTTTATCCTTCGGTAATTCACACGAAACAGTTTCAGGGAATACATCCTTGAATTCAACCAAATCTTCATAGAGAGGATTTTTCTTGAGCGATTCCCATGATTGGGAGTCATATCGCTCAATTCGTGTCTTTTCATCTAGGACACTCTCGTCCATAGATGAACTACTGAGAACTCTCTCGTTCTCAGTAAACACTGTTGCTGACCTTATGTCGGTTACACACTCGTCGTCAGCGACGAGTATGCAGATCTGCTTGACTTTACCACTACGCAGATCACGCAAGAACCTCTTATGTTCGAGCGTTGGCAACTGAGTGATCTCCGAAGTTAACTTCGGAGGCGCAATCAGATCAAGTGTATAAGCGCCTACACTTGATCCGTTATTGACTATGACATTCAATGTCTCTGTCATTTCCTGGGGACTTATTCCCTCAGGCTTCGAAGGACTTATTCCTTCGTCTTCCCGGGGACTTATTCCCTCGGGTTCCGGGGAACTTATTTCCGCCGTATCTGTAATCTTGGGACTTATTCCCTTTACTTCCTCTAGCTGGGGTTGCGCAACCACAGCGAGATCCTCTACGAAAGACTCTCCAGTCGATCTAGGATTATCGTTTCGCTTAACCTGAGCGATCGATTGTTTCTCTTCTAGATGTTCCCCGCTAGGGATACATCTTTGTCCCAGTCCACCCGACTTATTCGAGTGGTGGACCTTCGGCGCAGCCTGTGTTTCCTCACAGCCGCCGGAACTTTGCTCCGAAGTGTAACCGTTTGGTACACTAAGGTTTTGTGCAGTCGTACTAACGACCGTACCACAAGTGAGGCCATCGAACTCACTCGTAGTACATCCACACGCTTGTGGACGCTCCAAAACGTTCATCAGATGGCCATCTGATGAACAAGCGGCAGGCATCGTTACTGTCCGATGTTGCCAGTTTACTCGTGGTTCGTACCTTCTGAGCCACGGTATTCCAAGGATGACATCAAATTTGTCATCCAAATCCAATACGATAAAGTCATCGTCATATTGGGTATCTTCTAGCGTATAGTGGATTTTCACTACACGCTTCATGACGGTTACGGATGCGCCTGTCGCAAGACGTACCGTCATCCTCGTAGGAGGTGTGTCACATTCACTGAATTTAAAGTGACCATCTTCTAGCGATTGGCGTCGCACAAAATTGTTGGACGCCCCACAATCGACTAGAGCTCGAAGGGACAACTTATTCGTCACTTCGAGTTTCAAGGTAATGAGTGAGACCTCATTACCTAGAGCAGCAACGCACAACGTTTGTGTGTTGGGAGCAACCTTCATCAAGAGGCCTACAAATTCTCTTGACGTTGCTAGACCAGTAGGGTGCTCCGCACCTACTGATCCTGTCCGTTTTTTGACGGTCCATCCCGTTGTTGCGTCTTTGCACCAACTGCGGACCCTCGTCCCTGCCCCTTTCTCATGGGTGGACGGTCACTACGCCCACTGTCGCGAGACACACTGGACGAGGGGCACTACACTCGTAAGCGTAGTGTCCTGTCTTTTGACATCTGTTGCATCTCTGCTACTTCTTGTAGCCTGTAGAGCAGAGCCTTCTCGCTCTCTACATAACAGAGTTCCATCGGCTCTGGACCTCCGTTGTCATATCGTCTCGGTTGACGATATGATGTCGAGCTGGCGCGAGCCTGTCTCAGACTGAAGTCTTCCTGCTCCGCAATGGAAATGGCTTGTTCTAGTGAATCTAGTTCAAGCCGGAACAGGTGAGTCTTGACGGGACCATCCGCAAGACCCTGCATGAACACCGAAACCAACGTGTGTTCATCCACCGGATTGGAACTTATACAACTCGTGAGATGTCGTATGTGTTGAGCGTAAGCGTGCACATCACGCTTACCCTGCTTGAGCTTCAAGAGTTCGGTTCGAGCTCTGAACTCAGCTCTAGGCGGTTCAAACGTTTGTCTGAGCCGCGACTTGAAGACTTCTAACGACCCAAATGCATATGGGTCGTGCAGCTTGAGCCCCAGTGCCCAAGTCTTGGCACGTCCTGCCAGATTTGACTGGGCAAATGCAACTTGCATATCCCCGTCGTCGATGCGACGCGCCCTTATGGCGTCATCCAATTCGACGAACCATCTCAAGAGGGAGTCCTCTTCGACTCCCTCATACTTCGAGATGTCAATCTTCAAGGTTTCGGGTCGAAGCGGGTGCATCGACCCGCCAGCAGCAGCCTGCTGCTGTCTCAACAGTTCAAACTGTTGAGCACCTTGTTCTCTCAACAACTCCGCTTGTTGAGAACCTTGTTGGTGAAGCAAGGCTACTTTCTCGCAGTTCAGCGTCAAGTTCATTTTGAATGAACTTGGCGATAGTAGCATGTTGGGCATCTCTATTGAGAGCCTCTAGCATGACGCTAACAGCATGGATGCCCATGGTCGAACCCATTCGTTCAACCGCATCCCATTCGACATCGCTCAAATGGGAGTAGCCGTCACGCGTAGCGTGAAAGCTTTGGTCATCTTCATTATCCAACATATTCATGTTCGATGTGAACGTGGTCCTTGGACGGACTACGAAGTGCTACCAGGTGTAACGGGGCACCCTGAAGCTTGTACTGGTGACAGTACAAGCTACTTATTCTGATAACAGAATAAGGCGGTGCCTCGGAACTTCACGTACACTCGTACGTGCAGAGGAAGACGGTAAGAAGAAGCGAGTACTTGGTTAAAGTAAAAAGTAGAACTGCATTTAGCATAGTTAATGCCTGCGATAAATCACTATTTATCTTCATCTAACTACGTCTGAATACAAATGTGCATATCAACTATCTGCTCACCACTCATAGCGTGCGTCTGTCGTGGCGCGTCTTCGTTGGTTGATATAAAATGGCCTATATCAACCAATTAG
The DNA here is from genome assembly GCA_921007115.2 of Peronospora matthiolae. Classification (NCBI taxonomy): domain Eukaryota; phylum Oomycota; class Peronosporomycetes; order Peronosporales; family Peronosporaceae; genus Peronospora; species Peronospora matthiolae. The sequence goes on from CAKLBY020000295.1 coordinate 42,095, forward strand.
GAACTACTTGTAAGTGCTACAGAATATTTGTCCTTATGACAAAATTCGGAGAATACAACTCTTATAGTTATATTCTATTAACAATTTCTTTTAAATTGTTATGTAACGATTCACCCCGTTACACGATGGATTGCACAACGTGCTCTTATGCGGTCCGTACGCAACCATTCTGGAGCGGATTGTGCAACGTGCGCGTAGACGAAGTCAACCGCAATCATTCTGGAGCGGGATTGCACACCGTGTGCATAAACGACGTCAAAAGCCATTCTGAAACGAGCGCCTCCGCTACATCCTCCCTGAGCGGAGTTCGCGTTGGTGCATTAGGAAGTCTTTCACTAAATCGCGCCAATGAGTAACGTGTCTGATGTTTTTTTTCTTTTCCCAGGTACACTCGTGCTCCGGAAGTCCATGCCACCGGACGAGCCACTCCGGTTGTCTGTTAACCATGCGCTTTTTGACAAGCGCTTCCACAATGTGCAACTCGTCACCGGTGGCTTCATCAAGTATCACTGGTACTGCTTTCGGCACCGGTCGACTGCTAAACCGCACAGGGTATGGCACAAAGTGGCTTAACAAATCGATGTTGAAGCTCGGGTGCAACTTGAGGAGTGCTCGAGGGAGAGTCAGCTTGGCCACATTCTGGTTGATCAATTTTTTAATCTTGAACGGCCCAATCTTCTTCGCAACTAGCTTTGAATTTGTTGCATCTTGACCGTTGTTGCGATGGCGTAAATTGAGATGTCTAGCGTCAAGCATAACCATGTCCCCAGCATTAAACGTAACACTGCTGCGTTTCCTGTCGTAATACTCTTTTTGTTTCTTCTGAGCATTCTCTATGTTCTTCCGTGCAAATTCGATGATCTTCTGTCTTCTGTCTGCAAATTTCTTAGCATACTCGGATATACCGATCTTCGTCACGTTGTCACTGGAGTCGCCTGTCATGGCGTTGTTGCACTTCCGCCCCGTGTCAATTTCGAATGGTGAGAGCTGGGTAGACGTGCTTACCAGTGTAGCGTGCGCAAACTCGATAGTGCCGAGATGCTCTGACCAGTCACTTCCATGGTACGAAACCATACATCGCAGAGCATCTTCCAAAATTAAATTTTGACGCTCTGTTTGACCGTCCGCTTGTGCGCGGTGCGATGTCGTCATTGAAAGCCTAGTACCCATAACCTCCATGAGAGATCTCCAAAAGTTGGACGTAAATTTCGGGTCACGATCGCTTATGATGACCTTCGGTAGACCGTGATAGCGGACTACCACATCAAAGAAAAGTCTAGCAACTTGTGGCGCGTCGACGTTGGTGTGCGTGGCAGCATATCTTGGACGTTTCGATAGTTTATCAACTACAGTCATGATCGCGTCAAACCCGCTTGACACTGGTAGTTCCGTAATAAAATCCATCGATACAACTTCCCAACAGTCTTCTGGTATAGGTATTGGCATGAGCTTTCCATTTTTCTTCAGTGTGCTCGTCTTCCATCGCACACATGTACCACAGCTTGATACATAATCGCGTACATCTTGTTCCAAGTTTGGCCAAAAGTACCATTACGCCACCTTTAACTGAGTGCGACGTATTCCTGGATGTGCCGCTGTGTTCCCATCGTGATGTTCTCGGAGGATACCGGTGACCAAACGATTGTCCGATGGAACGCAGAGTCGATTGACAGCATGCTTGGTTTTCAGATAAAGAAGCTCATTCTTTAACACGTACTTCTCGTGAACGTTGTTGAGAGCACTCTTAAATTCCCGATCATGCGCGTAGCCGACCTTAAACGATTTCTTCATCGCAGGGGAGAGGTGCACACTTGATACCACGAACTCGATGTGCTGAACTTGATCCTGCACGTGTACTTGTTGAATCTGATTTACACCAACGTGGTGAAGTACATTATCCACCTCCCGAAGGTCATGCACATCGAGCAGAAGGTCTTGATCGAGACGCGAGAGAGCGCACAGAGCTGTCAAGTGGACACCGTGACGACGCAGAGTTTTTTTGTGAATAACGCACTGCTGCCCACAGTCATGAATACGAGGCATTGAAACTAATAAACTGTCTGCGAGCGGAGTGACCCCGTTCGGCCGTGACAACGCATCGGCGACCACGTTGGAGGTGCCTTTGACATGGTGCAACGTAAAGTCGAATTGCGAGAAAAATGTCAACATTCGAGCCAATTTTGGTGTAACAATGGGATGATGGAGCATCCAGCGGCACGCAGTATTGTCTGTAAACACATCGAAAGAACGTCCATGTAAGTAATGGCGTCATTTGGAAAGAGCCGTCTTGATCGCTAATAGTTCTTGCTCGTGGGCAGGCCACGCTTGCTCATGAACCCCAAACTTCTTAGAGTAAAATGCAATGGGGTGATCTTTGCCATCCGCGATCTGGGACAGGACGCCACCCATGCAGCACCCGGAAGCATCTGTGGTGACAGTAAACTTGATCGCGAAGTTCGGTAGCTGAAGCACAGGTGCTTGTTGAAGGGCGACCTTTAAGTCGCGAAATGCTTTGTCTTGATCGTGCGACCACTCCCACCGCACTTCCTTTTAACGAGCTTCGTAAGGGGTAGTGCAATTTGTGCGAAAGCACAGATAAACCGTCGATAGTATCCAGCTAATCCAAGAAAGCTCATTAGTTCTTTCCGCGTGCTTGGTGCCTTCATCTGCTCAATAGCTGTTGTCTTCCGCTGATCCAGACTCAAGCCATTCTTTGAAATTGTATAGCCTAAAAACGCTACACTGTCCTTGCCAAAAGAGCACTTTCCCCGATGTGCGTAGAGCTTCTCTTGGCGCAGTACCTTAAACACTTCGCGCAGATGCCGAATGTGATCTGCGTTCGACTTGGAAAAGACGCAAATGTCGTCAAGGTATGCAACCACGAAGTCAAATTTATCGAAGAGGACCCGCATAAGTCGATACCAGACACCTGGCATTCCTGCCAAGCCCATAGGCGCAACACACCATTGGTATGTCTCCTTGTGAGTCCGAAAAGCCGTGTATTGACGACTGGGTTCGTTTACAAGCATCTGATGATATCCCTTGAGCCAAGTCTATCACGGTGTAAACAGTACAGCCTGTCATTTGATCAAAAAGCTCCTCAATGAGAGGCAGAGGAATTTTGGAATCTTGGTCTGACTATTCACGTATCGATAATCGATAACCCAGCGAATAGGTTGCGAGCAATTTCCCGACCGAAGCCACTCACCCCGGGTGGGAGCTTGTCCAGTAACATGGTTCTTTTTTGGTATACCAAAGACGTTGGAAACCCACGGTGAGTTTGAGACTTCTACCCAGCCTTTCTTAAGGTTCTCTGTCACGAAGGACTCGAGCGCTTCTTGCTCCGTCTTGGACAGACGAAAGGGGGCTCGAGAGCTGGGAATGGCATCCGGATTCATCTCTAGTTCAAACTGCACAGCACGTTTCGGCGGGAGACCATCAGGAAGCGTTTCAGGAAAGACATCGCTATAATTCAAAATAAGATCATAAACCCAAACAGGGATGATATCGCTTGTGGGAACAGGGGATACCTTTACCATGTAAATCTCGGCCTATTCGTCTCGTCTCACATACAATTGTCGCGAAGGTCCACTTCGTACAGGGCTTAGATTATACTGATCTGGATGGGCCAACCCGTTCTCGTTCATACCATCTGAGTTATCGTGAGCCTGTTGGTGTAGAATTTTACCGGAGATCCAGTCCACCTGCGGGGCGTACGTGCGAAACCACGGAAGCCCAAAAATGACGTCCTGATCAGCATCTAAGGGACTCTCCGTAAAAACCATGTGGGCAAATTCTATGTCACTCATCCGAACAGTTGCTTTAACTGTCGATAACTCGGCTGGCGGGGTTAGAGAGCCATCAAACCTCTTCAGCTGGCCCCGATGTTTACTGATGACTCGTGACGCAAGGCCTGGACGAATCACGTTGGTCGAAGCTCCACAATCCAATAAGATTGTCACTGGCACACCATCAACTAAACCGCGTTAACGCAGCAAAGTAGTCTGTTGATCGTCCAAGTGTACTATAACAGCGTTGATAGTGTATTGTTCGAACACGATCCCACTTTCATCTTCTTTTGCTTCTTGCACACTATCAATCATGCTGATTCTCACATTCGGTCGCGATGAGCTCTGATTTCGTGGCCTCGTCGGACATTCTGCGAGTCGATGTCCTGGCTGTTTACAATAGAAGCACAATTTGCGCTGGAAGCATTCCTCCTTAGACACCACTTGCACATTATCAATTTCCATAGGCTCTGGCCGGGCATCTTCGAAGCGCGGACGCGGCCTTATTTCTTGTCTTCGAAACGGCTGCGCGCGTCTGGCGGTCCCGACGCCAAAATGCGATCGCTCGAAGTCATAAGCAACATTGATCGCTTGACTTAAAGATGAGCATCGTCTATATTCGACTTCGGCGCGAGTTTGGTTCTTTAATCCCTGAGTAAAATAGAAAATGGAGTCGACATCACTCATATTTCGGACCTGAATCATCAGCTGTCGGAAGCGATTAACAAACTCCCCAAGGTCCCGGCATTGACCCTGATCCAGGTTTCGAAGCTGGTCACGGAGACGTATCTGAAGGTCTTCTGGTACGAACTCTTGCTCCAGATGAAAAAAGTTCATCCACAGTCGTGATCCTACTTCTGGACCAAACAAACCATTCCGCTGCAGTGCCTACGAGCATGCTACCAATGGTTGGAATGATTGTAGCTGCCATCGTCGCGCACTTCCAATTGACACGCCTCACGGTAAAGTACTGCTGTACTTGTTCTTTAAAAAGCGCAAACGATTCTTGTACTTGCCCTCCATACCGGGGAACCTTCACTGCGTCCAAACGTAAGTACTTAAGTGTTGTAGCTTCCGCAATCTTTCTCATCATTTCTTGTTGCTGCGACATCATCGCCAGCATGCTTTGCATGAGCTCAGCATTTGACGGCCCGCTCATGGCGTGCACAAAACTTGTCGCCCAGCTGTTTTGCAGTCAGATCGGGGTCGGGTCGGGTTCAGGGTTTGCGTGTCGGTCGGGTCTTCTGACCAACAAGTGCTACCAGATATGGTGCCTGGGATGCAATGCCTTGATGGAAAATACAAAAGTGATTGCATTAAGTCCTTAGTTCACACACAAGCTGCTACTTTAAGCCTTTTGGACTCCATGGAACTTCTTTCTCGATTTCAACTGGGACTAAACTCGATGGATTGCACAACGTGCTCTTATGCGGTCCGTCCGCGACTATTCTGGAGCGGGATTGTGCAACGTGCGCGTAGACGAAGTCAACCGCAATCATTCTGGAGCGGGATTGCACACCGTGTGCATAAACGACGTCAAAAGCCATTCTGAAACGAGCGCCTCCGCTACATCAGCCGTCGGTATAAATTTCGGTCTAGCCAGGATTTTTATCAAGAGTCTTACGGGTTCGAGTAGTGTCTCTGCGCAAAGTGAAAGCCAAACTTTCAAAACCTGCTTTTGTCTGTGGCTGTTGGTCTGGATAACGCTAGATGTACCTTACACATTGTACAAAGTGCGATACAGCGTGCTCTATCTTGTGTATGTGTCTGTACGTAACGCTAGGTGAACAGAAAACGTCGTTCTTAGTGCAACGAAGCCTTTCACCTCCTTGTAGGAAGATATGTATGTTAAATATCACTCTGTGGTTAAGTCCTTTGTTACTACAGTTCAGGTCAGAAGCATAGAACAGTCAGCTCCCTCTATAACATCCCGTGATATCGCATCCTCCCTCTATAAGATCGAAATTTTGGGTGAACAGAGACGATATAAAGGGAGCTGACTGTACATAGTAGGACTACACAGCTCTCAGTCAAGAAGGGCTTATAACTTCAAGAGTCAATTAGTTCTACGAAACTAAGTGCCTGTAACGGGGCACCCTTAGTCTGGATGCCACGAAACTCCACGTACACTTGTACGTGCAGAGGAAGCTATCTACTTGAACGACTCGATCAAGTGAGGTGAAAAGAGAACTGCATTTAATATAGTTAAGCTATCAATGTAACTTTAATCTTTACCTAACTACACTAATCTACATTGTCGTATGACGACAACCTGCTCACCACTCATTGCACGCGTCTAGCAGCGATTGGTGCTAATCTATGGTTAATACGTCTTTTTCAACCAATCTTGAAGCAGCGCATAAAAATCATCGAAAAAGGGGATAACACTCCTTAAATATTATCCATCTCGGATAATATTGGTAGGATATTGTCACGCTAGACAATTTCCCTATGGACACTATTTGGTGTCAATGTCAGGTAACGGGCCACCCCGTCACATCACCCCCCTACCATCAATTACCCGTTAATTGAATAGAGTTGATTGGGACAGGGTGGCCACCTTTGGATCACTCTGGGAAGAGGAGAACTTGTCGGTCAAGTTTTAACTCATTTGCCAATTCATCGCATGGTGTCAAAGTCTGTGCCATGTGCTGCCGAAACATCAAGAAAAGCGGTTGAACGCATGCGTGCAGCCGAAGAGGGTTCTTCACTTGCCTCAGCAGCAGGTGATCCTCCGCCTGATGCTGCGATTCAGCATCAGGCGGTGCCTATTGTGAGTAGTCCACGTGGTGATTCACCACGTGCGACAGGTACCCCGCTGCGTCTGCAGCGGGTGATGCAACTCGCAATGTAGATGAGCCTGAAATAGAGCTAATCTATTCTGGCGAGTAGGTTGATACATCTGGCTCGAAGGCGACACCTCACGACTCCGGACCACCCGGGGCGGACACTGCAAGAGCCGGGTTGACTGGCTCTGGGGAACGTGGCGGCACCATGTCCGAGATCTTCGAACCGGGCGATTCTTCGGACGATTTCTCGTCTTACGCAAGGCCACCCGACGATAGGACGCGTGGTGATGGTGGTGATGCCCCTATGCATCACCACGAGAGAAGAAACCCGAGGGATCGAGCTGCCACTGGTTTTAGTGCTCATGCTGACACAACACAAGAGTCCGGAGACCGAAATATCCTGCGTCACGCTCCTCAAGTGGAGTCTCCTTAGATGCCGTCATCTAAAGAGTTAGATAAAGTGGCCGGCATGACCACCGAACGGGATCGAATCCAGTTGTTCGACCGTAGGAGGATCTGTCCTCCTAATTTCAGCGCGGAAACTATCCTTTCTGCAGAAGAGTTCTTTACCGATACGTTTTTCAAGCATCGGCGATGCAATGGCAACCGTGGTCGAGACGGTATGGCCTTGTTGCAAAGATGGAATGCCTTTATCAACAACATCGAATGCATTGGCCGTGAGGCCTGGCTCGATGAAGCTTGCATCAGGTTTGAGAAACGCAACCCCGTCGGGGCGCTATACAAGTTGTACCGGCTTTCAAGAGAGACAGGATTATCCTGTCACTCGTGGGGTGATTCGTGTCCAAGTTATCCGGAAAGCTCGAATCGTGCCCCTAGGGAGGCACACCTTTCTAATGTTCCCTACTGAAAGGCGCGCATCTCTTTCGAGATGTCCGAAGGGATCGACACTTTGCAATCCCTGTACTCGCGTTCGGGGAGGTCGTTTTCCGACGGCCCTTCTTCAAACTCAGCGGGTGAATCTCGTCGTACTGCTCGACGAGACCAAGTACATCAACAATCAGATGGGCACGAGGCTCCAAGCTGTCCCACGCTGGTGTATAGCCACTCCAGCGGACGAGTTAACTCGTCCGGACGCCATTCACGTTGCGGTGGTTCAAAATACGCTCCACCAGAAATCGTTGACCACCGCCTGAGTCCACTAAAGGATGTGGTGGCGGTGGGAACACCTGATCCGACTCGAGGGTCGGATCAAGTTGACGTTCAAGAGCTGAACCGTCTAACGGAACAGTTGCAAGATGACCTGGCTCAAGAACGATCTCGGCGTTGTGGGCTTGAGGATCTTGTGAGGAATAAATACAATTCCTTAACGCAAAATCTTTCGGACGATCGTGCCGCGTTTGCGTTCGCGCAACTTGAGAAGGAACGTTCGACTCGTTTTCTTCGTGACGATCTGACTGCATCTCTTCAGGACATCGCTCATCTGCGTGAGCAGTTCGCTTCGCTAGACGACCAGAGTGGGTCGTTGAAACGTGACCACTCGAAGGTGGTCTCGGCTCTTGACCGCGGAGGTGTTCTTCGCCTTAAAAAATGGGCTCGTACTGATAGTACAGGCGGAGGTGACCGACGTAAAACTTAGGATGCTTACGCATCTTACGAGGCAGTTCACTCGTCTATGCGTTGCTCATACGACGCAACACGCAAAATTGACTGATACGATTGGGCAGTAATTTACTGCTGCCCACGTTTTTCACTGCTTGTTTTGGTAGATTTACTGTAGAAAGTAAAACTAGGTCTCCTTCATCAAACTAAAGAACATTTGCTCTTCCATGATTGTCTTCATTTTTCTCTTCTGTCTGTCTAGCGCATCTGCAATCGAGTCTTGAACAAAACGGACAACCGCTTCGCGAGTCAGCAGAAATTCTTTTGCTGCCTTATCCTTGTTAACGGCAGTGCGCTTTGTGTTTACTGGATGAAAGAACGTTGTCTTTACCAGTGAGGGCGTCATCGTCCTCACTTTGGCAGTCATTGAAGATGCTGAATTTACCAGCATCGTCGTCATCATCATCATTTATGTCGATGCGATCGACATCGGCATTCATCACGTCGACACCACTGTCGACGATTGATGAGCAAGAACCAGATCGGTTTTTGTTCGAGCGAATCGACCCCCCTTAAATTAGAGTCACGCTCTAGGAAGGAGGGTAAACGTGGATGGCCTACGCCATCCACGAAGAACGGTGTATGCGTTGTCGACGCGTGCACCGAGTTTCTGATGGCGAATTCCGCCATCGGCAAGAACTCACTTCAACTCGTAAACGAGTGGACATACCCTCGAAGTATCTCTTCGAGAACGCGGCTGACGCGTTCCATCTAACCATCTGTTTCTGAATGGTCATGCATTTACATCTTTGAACGTGTTCCAAGAGGAAGTAACACGGATTGCCAGAACTCCGCTGTGAAGCGGGGTCCCTATCGGACACGATTTCACGGGATAACACGTTCATTCGTGAGATAGTATCGATGAAGTCACGAGCACAGCCCTGGGCTGTAATTGACTCCGGTACAGCAACAAGATGTACCATCTTGCTGAATCGATCAGCAAACACAAGAATACCAGTATTTTTGTGAGCCTTTTTAGGAAACCCAAAGACGAAGTCCATCGATACGGACTGCCAGCACTCTGCCGGAATCGGTAGAGGCTGCAAGGGTGCACTGGATGAAGGACTACAGTTCACCCATCGGCAAACTTCGCAAGCACGGATGTACTTACGCACAAACTCATACTGTCGAGGCTATCTACCGTGAGGTAAGTCTATTCTGTATCGCAGTGCCTACTTGTCGGGCAATCGTGACTCTCATACATGATGCGCGATCGCAAATCGTTATGAGCGGGAACGACGAAACGAGGTGTGTCGCCGATGACCCTTTGTATAGTACAGCAGCCTATCACGAACCGAGTGCCGTTCGGTTGAAGCGCGGTATTGAGACCTTAAGCTTCTCAAAGCTTGACTGCATTAATTGGCTACATAAATCCATCAATCGCAGAAGAGACTCATCTTCTACGTATGCTTTCCGCACGTCGTCGAGCAGATTCGGCGACGGAACGCTCACTGTTAGTTTCGCTACAGTGGTATCACCCCTACTGTTGTGTTGAGCAGTCGGCTTGAAATCGTATCGACGCGAAAGAGCATCAGCAACGACATTAAGTCGTCCTGCTTTATACTCGACGGAGTAGTTGTACCCCGCGAATAAAGACAGCCACCTTGCCCATCGTCGCTAAAGGTGTGGACTGTTTACGTCCGTGCGTAACGACGCACGGTCGGTATAAACGATGAAGGGCCTATCTCCTGAGCGATATGCCCGAAACTTGGCCAGTGCATATTTCATGGCAAGGGGTTCCTAGTCATGCACCGGGTAATTACGCTCAGCTGCTTGCAGCTGACGCGATCGATAATAGATGACGCGCTTAACGCCGTCTGAGTCGTACTGCATTAACGCGCAGCCGATTGCAAAATCGCTGGCGTCACAGACCACATGAAATGGCCTGATCTGCAATCGCCAACACAGGCATTTGTACCAAGCTTTTCTTGATGCCTTCAAAAGAGTGCTGACACTAGCACCCCAAGACCACCTCTCGTTTTTCTTTAGAAGACGAGAGAGATGTACGGTCATCTCGGCATAGTTGCGAGAATTTGTGCAAGTACGCCGCTAAGCCAAGCAACTCTCAAATTCCTTGACGTCGACCGGCCCAGACCAGTCGATTATCGCCTTGATCTTTTCCGGTTCAGGAGTACGCCCTTTTAACTAACGATGCAGCCAAGAAGTGGTATTTCGTTCGCTGCGACTATAAACTTCTTGAGGTTCACGAACAACTTATGCTCTCGCATTATTGTAAAAAACCTCTGGACGTGGATTCTATGAACCTCCACGTCCGTCCTTCCACCCATAGCCCGGCTATGGACGAAGAAATTTTCAAAGTAACTTAGTGCGAAATCGTGCACCGATCGCAACAGATTCGTAACACATCTGATAAACGTTGCGGGGGCGTTACTTAGCCCCTGTGGCATCACTAGCCACTCCCAGAGCATACCACTGCGAAGCTCCTACTGCTGTGTACGGGATGTCCGTTCACGCATGAGGATCTGATAGAATCCATTCACCAACTCCTTAGATGAGAAGATTTCTTCTCTTTGCCATACCATCTATGATGACATCCTTTCTTGGTATTGCCGTCTGAGCCGGTACCGTTGCAGTGTTCAGTTGGTTGAACGCGTGCACTATCCGCCACCCTCCTGTTGCTTTTCGCACACAAAAGGTCGAAGAGCTGTGTGTGGATGTTGGATCCCTCACATGACCAGCCGCTAAGCGATCGGCAAAGAATTTGTCGATCGCTGTTACCTGTTCACGAGGCAGTGGCCATTGCTTCATGATACAGCATTTCGAACAAGGTTTCAGTTCGATCTCATGCCAAGTGTCTTTGTCCTTAGGCAGCTCGCATGGCACGGATTCCGGGAAAACATCCCTGAAATACACCCAATCCGCATTCAAGGATTTGTCTTTAAAGACTCCCAAGATTGAGACGTGTACGCTCATTCCGGGTCTTCTTATCGGGGACACTCTCGTCCATCGATGACCTACTGAGAAACCGTTCGTTCTTAGCAAACACTTGTGCCAACCGAATATCGGCGACGTCCTCGTCCTCTGTGACGAGTACGAAGATCTGCTCGATCTTGTCACTCCGCAGATCTCACAAGAACCTTTTAGATTCTAGCGTTGGCGACTTGGTTGCCTTCAAAGCTGACTTCGGAGGTATAACCAGATCAAGTGTTTAAGCGTCTACACTTGATTTGTCATTCACCAAGATATTCACTGACTCGGTTATTTCCTGGTAAAACACATCCGCATGTGATTGGGGATCCACACCCTTAACATAGCTCTCTCGAAGATCATCACTCTCAGGAACGCTGGAACTTTCTTCCAATACGTGTACTGACTGTGAGTGTACTACTTCAGTCACGTCCTCTTCAAACGACTCTCTTTCAGTCGATCGGGCCTGCTCTACAATCCACTCTCTGTTAGTCGATCTCGCTTCAGCATGTTGTTCATTCTGAACAACACTAATCTATCTTCTTGGATTAGCCCTTCTTGGCGTGTATCCGCCTTCCACTCCACTCGATCTCTTCGAGTGGTGAACCTTCGGCGCAGCCTGTGTCCCTATGCAGGTGCCGGAAGCTAACTCCACAGTGCAGTGGCCTTCTACACTGTGATCTTGTGCAGTCATAATAACGACCTTACCACAATTGAGTCCATAGCACTCACTCGTAGTACATCCACACGCTTGTGGACGCTCCAAGACGTTCATCAGATGGCCATCTGATGAACAAACGACAGGCATCTTCACGGATCGATGCTGCCAGCTAACCCAGGGCCGGTATTTCCTATGCCATGGAATACCGAGGACGACGTCAAATTGACATCCAAATTCAGTACGATGAAGCCATCATCTTACTACTTTCCTTAGAGCGTGTAGTGGATTCCTACTACACGTTTATTTACTGATACGGATGCGCCTGTAGCAAGGCACAACGTCATCCTGGTTGGAGGGAACTCTAGCTCAACATAGTTATGTCTACTATCTTATAGCAACTGGCATCAAATAAAACTGTTCGACGCCCCACAGTCAATTAGGGCACAAAGTGACATTCCACTTGTCACTTCGGTATTCATTGTGATGAGGGACCCCTCATCATTAAAGGCAGTAACACACAGCGACTGTGTGTTGGGAGCAATTTTCGTCAAGAGTCCTGAAATTCCTTGACGTTGCTGGATCAGCAAGGTGCTCCGCCTCTACTTACCCTGGCCAATTTTTGGCGGTCCGACTTGCTGTCGCGGCTCGGCAACATGGTCGGACCCAAGCCTTACACCCTTCCTTGGCCAACGGCGGTTATCACATCCTGTCTTTGGACGTGTCGCAGTGCTCGGGACAATACACTCATGAGCGGAGTGTCCAATCTTCTGACAGCGGTGGCATGCTGCCGTTCGCTTGTGATTCAGAGAGCGAGAGTTTTCGCTCTCGATTTAACAGAGGTCCACTGGTTCGGGACCTCCCGTTTTCTGTCGTCTCGTCGGACGATAGTTTGACGAGTTATCCGGAGACTGTCTCAGACTGGAGTCTTCTTGTTTCGCATACGCTATCGCCCTTTCCAGAGTATGGAAGTTCTCTTGGAGCATGTAGGTCTTGACCGGCCTATCTACAAGACAGTATGTGAATACTTTGATGAGCGTGTGCTCATTAAAAGGGTTCTCCGTAGCGCTACTTGAAAGGTAGCGCAGGTGTTGTGCGTAAGCGTGCACGTCACGCTTACCTTGCTTAAGATTCTATAGTGCATAGCTTGCTCTGGACTCGGCTTGTGGCAGCTCAAACGTCTCTTTAAGACGAGACTTCAAGATCTCTAACAACTCAAACACGTTTGGGTCGTGAAGCTTGAGCCCTGAGGCCCGAGTCTTTGCTCGTCCCGTCAAATTTGACAGGGCGAAGGTGAATTGCATCTCGTCACCCTCGATGTGACGGGCCCTGATGGCGTCGTCTAAATCGACGAACCATCTCAAAGGGAATCTTCTTCGGTTCCCTTGTACCTTGAGATATCAATCTTTAAGGTTTCGGGTCGACGCATGTGCGTCGGCCCGTTCATCGACTGATCAGATCCTTGCAGATGTAGCAAGGCTACCTTCTGTCTTTCGATGGCAAGCTCCCCTTATTGGAAGTTGTTGATAGCAGCATGTTGCTGGTCTCTGTTTAGAGACTCCAACATGCCACTGATGGCGGATTCGCCCTTGAGCACACTCGTGCGGCCGACTACCTCCCATTTTGAGTCACTCAAATGGGAGTAGCCTTCACGTGTGATGTGTGAAAGCTGTCGTCTTCTACGTCCAACATGTTCATGTTGGACGGACACTAAGCAGTCGTTGGACGGACTACAAAGCGCTACCAGGTGTAACGGGCACCCTTTGTTTGGAGTGCCGCGAAACTTCACGTACACTAGTACGTGCAGAGGAAGCTAATCTACTCAACGACTAAGCTGAGTACAGGGTAAAAAGAGAACTGTATCTAATATGCTTAAGCTATCAATATAACTTCATTCTTTATCAAACTACGTTAATCTACATTGTCGTATGACGACAACCTACTCACCACCTGTAACGGGGCACCCTGAAGCTTGTACTGGTGACAGTACAAGCTACTTATTCTGATGACAGAATAAGGCGGTGCCTCGGAACTTCACGTACACTCGTACGTGCAGAGGAAGACGGTAAGAAGAAGCGAGTACTTGATTGAAGTAAAAAGTAGAACTGCATTTAGCATAGTTAATGCCTGCGATAAATCACTATTTATCTTCATCTAACTACGTCTGAATACAAATGTGCATATCAACTATCTGCTCACCACTCATAGCGTGCGTCTGTCGTGGCGCGTCTTCGTTGGTTGATATAATGGCCTATGTCAACCAATTAGGAACTACTCGTAAGTGCTGTAGAATATTTGTCCTTATGACAATATTCTGAGAATACAACTCTTATAGTTATATTCTATTAACAATTTCTTATAAATTGTTATGTAACGATTCACCCCGTTACACCACCCGTTCCGCGCGTCTAGCAGCGATTGGTGGTAATCTATGCTTGATTTGTCTTTATCAACCAATCTTGGAGCAGCGCATGAAAATTATCCTACAAGGGGATAATATTCCTTTAGTATCATTCAACTCGGATAGTAATGGTAGGACATTGTCACGCTAGACGATTTCCATATTGACACCGTTCGGTGTCAATATCATGTAACGGGCTACCCCGTTACATTTCAGGTATCTAAAGGAGACGTCCATACTGCGGTTCTGAATGCTGAATTATCCTTTAAGCAGTACCTTAATGGACTCGAAGGGGTCCCTTTGAGCAGGACGTGTATGTTTACGTGGTAAACAAGGCACTACATGGCTAAAAAAGCAGTCAGGACGGGAATGCAATTCTGAATTTTGATATATGGTTGTAAAATCATGGATCTGAACACAATAGCACAGAGCCTTGTGTTATTCACGTACAACCAAAATGATGATCTTGCACTTGCGTTGGTCTACGTTGATGACATTCTTTGTGCGACACAAGATGAGGCACTTAAGAATGAGCTGTTCACGCGACAGGATCGTAGCTACGGCCTAAAGGACCAATGGTTGCTGAACAGGTAGTTGGATGTTGAAGTCGAGCGAAACGATACTTCGATGAGGATTCATCAAACGCAATTCTGCAATTTAATTATGACGAAATTAAATTTTGCAGAAGCTCATAAGATCAGGATTCCTACGGAAACAAACAATCGATCACATCCCAACTTTGCCTGCTGATGAAGACGACCATTGCAAGCAAAAGCCAATTTTTGAGAGGGATTTTCCCTACCGGGAATTATTAACTCCTTGATGTATACCATTACTTGCAGCAGACCAGATACTGCCCACGTTGTTGGCCAACTACGTCGCTATGTACAAGCTCCTACTCAGCATTACATTGGGGTAGCGATACGATTACTGCGCTATCTCGCTGGCAACAAATTTCAGGGCACCGTTTACTCTACCAGCAAGAAGGAAGAAGACAAGAAGACATTGCATTTTGATGGTTACTGTGACTCGGATTGGGATAACAGTCCTAATTCATGAAAGAGTGTTACCATTACTACGTCATGAATCCCGCAGGAGGTGCAGTTTCCTGGACGTCACGGCGACAAATACTTATTGCACAGTCCAATGCCGAAACTGAGTATGTTTTGGCTTGTGAAGCCTGCACGAAAGGTTAAAGTTTGAAGAACATGCTAAGTGAAGTGTTTTTTTTGAATTGCGAGTACGTTTATGCTTGAAGTTGACAATCAAGCAGCCTTTGTAATGCAAATAATCTTACTTTTAGTCGGCGTACTCGACAAATCGAGCTCTGTTGGCACTATATGGGTAACCAAGTTGCTAAGAAGACCGTGGATCTTTTGGAATGTACTCAGAGGACAATCCGTCGGATGTGTGTACGAAGCTACTCGCGAGATCGCGTCTTGAAAAGCTTTGTGTGCCAAAATGGCAGACCACGGATCCTTTACTAAAGGCGTGACTTCCGAGGGGGCGTATTGGAAACAGCGCCTTTCTTCATTTGACGTTGGCGATGTAATTAAAGATGAAGTGGACATTGATGATGAAGAAAATGCTTCAATCCGCAGACCTAGCTCTGCATCCCAGTGCAACGTCCCAACTAGGTAGCCAACGCTTTCATGTGTATGGGCGAGCAAATCACATGTCGATCTAAGGCTTACCTATTGTTTAATTTGTTGACGTCTTTTCTTTTGACGTCGTTTCCATTGCTCACTACGTTACTTACTGATATTACATTAACTATTAATGTACACATATTGAAGCTATACATGAAAGCGGCGTCCAGTGCTTTCGGCAAAGGTAGTGCGAAGTCCGTTCTCAATCGTGCATGTCGACAAGAAAATGGTATAGCTTTTTTTACTGCTCGTAATTCGGTAGAAAGAAGGTTTTCTTTCACTTTGTGAACGGACCTAACAATGAGGACATGATCTACTTCATCGGAGCAGGCCTCTTCATCTTAGTGGGTAGCACATGCGCTGCAGTGCCCTATTCCACATGTTGACAAGAGATGTTGATCCTTTACATTTACTTGTTATTTGACTTATGCGAGCACATTGCGCGTGATCATTTTTATCCCACGCCCAATCAGACACTTCTTTTTTTGGTATGAGCAACGGACCGGACAAGAGCGCATTGCAGCTACGTTTCTGCAGCGACGACTGTAAGATGTAGGTGAGCCTCAAGATATTTTTATCCACAACAAATCGAAGTGCTTTCTTTAAGCTCAAGTTCTGTTTACATTCAACGAAACAAAGCGGTTCGACTGCTTTGACAAAGAATGCGTCGTTGACCACTGATGATAGATTACACCTTTCTACGATACACGTGATCTTGTGTTCCGGCCATTCTTGTCTCTCGTCTATTCTTGGCAGCACATCACAATGCTGGCACACATATAGTGCGTGACACAGCGCTCTTGATGACATAATTCGCAAAAGGCGGTGTTCAAATGAACGACAAATATCTGCGTGAACGCGCCCGATCTATGACCCCTGGTATCCCCAAAAACAAGATAATGACGCAGTCCCGAATCGTCTGAGGTCAATTATGCAAATCATCAGCCAACCGTACTGCTACATTCTGCGAAGACTCAAACCCGTATGTTTCGTGACCTATCCTGTTTGTGTTCGCTGCAAGAACACTACCACGTTCATAAAAATCTTCCTTGGCAAATTATCGTGATTTATGGATTTAGCGGAAATTTGGCAATGCGATTCTTGGCAGCAGTGCAGGCGAGATCGGTTGACGTGCATCCGGTCACACTGCAGCAAGTAATCGGTGGATCGAAGTGTATGCTGTCCTCAACGACTAAATCGAGGGAGTCCAAAAAATACTGATCGTTTCGCCGAACTTGCTGTAGTATTCGACATCGCTGTATGAGCATAACCCTCACATACCTTCTGACTCATGATGAGTGCTCAAGAATATGAGAACGTATAGATTTGTCAAAGGTGACTCATGCAGCGGCAATTTTCATATCCGACCGTTTGGTCACTATCGACACAATGCGTGTTCGCATCACCGAGATGACTCGCCTGCGATTTGTTGAGAGTGTCCGATCAGCAAACGCCATTTTCCAACACATCCATGTGAAACAGTCTTGATGCGTATGCTTTAAAACTTGGTC
Organism: Peronospora matthiolae; assembly: GCA_921007115.2. Classification (NCBI taxonomy): domain Eukaryota; phylum Oomycota; class Peronosporomycetes; order Peronosporales; family Peronosporaceae; genus Peronospora; species Peronospora matthiolae. The sequence goes on from CAKLBY020000295.1 coordinate 59,439, forward strand.
GTATTGACCATATTTAGAATGCGCCTCTTCATTCTTTTGGCCACAAGAACACTAGACACTTGATGTTACGAATAGTTGTCACACAGTCGATCTCTTACTGCAAGAAGGCTTGCTTGTCCAAGTCTTTATCCCTTGCAGACCTGACTATAACGAGATAGAACAAGGAGTGCGGAAACTTAAAGACGTAATAAACTAGGACTTGATGCGCGCAATGCTCAAACTTGGTGCTGAAGTGGAGGACGCCTTAAGGCACTAGACTATTGCGCTATCGTCAACTAACTGTTTGACGGTCTGCACCCAACGACATGTACTTTGTCTGGTATTAAGACTGGTTAGAATCCTTCTCATCAACACTGATTGATCGATTTGAGCTCGTAAATCCTTACGTATCTCTAGACGACTACGATTTTGCTAAACCATTCGCGTGTTACCATAGACTACTAGGCTAGGATGAGAACGGGGTGAGTTCAGCTAGTGCCGCCGACAGTCTTTTACTACCTATCGGTCAAGATACAGCATGGTGTCAGCGGTCTTGCTGGGCAACGCCGCCAGATGCATGGCAGATGTTCGCTTCCCTTAGGGACGTATCAAGACAACGCGAATGCTCGATCCTTCTTAAAATATATAAGACCGACAGAGAATGCAAAGCCCTACGATCTGTAAGTATTTTAGTCGCAAGAAACTAGTCAACACACAAGCAGAGCATGAGGTCCGTTTACAGTCGGCACTTGACAATCAATGATGGGACACAAGTCGAACCGTTACGCTCGTATCGCAGTGATGTATTTCTCGCCTGTCGGCATGACGTGGTGTCTCACTAATCTACAATCTTCATTTAAAGGTGAGAGGGACGTAAATACAAACTTCATGCGAAGCGGATCACGTAAAACAGTGTAATTTCAATATCCGGAAGTGTTGATGCATGAGACCAAAGATCACCTACTGTCTCGTACATGTCGTACTGACCGCCGGTCATCTGATCCATCGCATCAACGTAGACTACAATCACGCGTTAACATCAGTTGATACGTTTCGCCCATACTGTACACTTTCCCCATTGAATTGAACATCGTGTCCCAGTAAATGTGCATCTTTGGTGTCTTGCAGGAATACTGCAGGATAAGCGGACATTCAGGTTACCTTGTCTCCGTAACAAACAGCGACCCCCCCCCCGCTGCTGGAACGCGACTGATATAAATAACTTACGAAACTGGTTTTGCCGGGTACCATGTACCGCGAGCGGACGCGTCCCCTTTTGCATTGTCCGATTGGCTCGACCATGTCGTCGTCGTCCGCTCCTGAGCGTACCATCTTCGTGTCGTCCCGCAAGAGCCCGTTGGCTATGGCACAGACCACTACCGTCATCTCCATGCTTGAGAGTCGCTTTCCAGCTCTTCGCTTCGTCGTGGGACAAGAGGACACTGTGGGCGACCAAGTTCTGGATCGCCACTTGAGTGACTTGGGTACATCCACTGCTTCTGGCCTCTTTACCAAGAGTCTAGAGGAAGCGCTTCTTGCAAAGACCGCCCACTTTGCTGTACACTCGCTCAAGGACATGCCGACGACGCTACCAGATGGTCTCGTGCTAGCTGCCATCACTAAGCGAGAGAGTCCAGAGGACGCAGCGATCGTTCATCCCAAGCACAAGGCCAAGGGTCTCACGAAGCTCCAGCAGCTACCAGAGAAGAGTATCATTGGCACGAGCTCGCTGAGACGTGAAGCGCTGATAAGGAGCCATTTTCCGAGCTTTGAGGTCAAGACGCTGCGCGGCAATATCCAGACGAGATTGGCCAAGCTGGATGAAGCTGACGAGTACGACGCAATTATTGTGGCGGCCTGCGGGTTCCGGCGTGGCGGATTGGGCGACCGCATTGACGAGATTCTGCCGATCGACTCGTTCGGATACGGCGTTGGTCAAGGAAGTATTGGCGTGGAGTGTCGGGCGGATGATGAGCAGGTTGTGTGGAAGTGGAGTAGTTCATGTTGGTGGTCGAGCGTGTTTTGATGTTTGTCTGGTATACGTATCAGACAATTGCGATGCTCAAGACGATAACGGATGAAAAGTCGGCGCACTTGTGTAAGGCAGAGCGCAGTTTGCTGTACCATCTCGAAGGCGGATGTCAGGTGAGGTGCTTAGTTTGTCCGTGATAAGGAGAGACTAGTGTGTCTGTGCGTGTCAGCAAGTCTTAACGTACCCACTGAGTAGATTGCTATGGGAGTGAGTGCAGCACTGGATGGGGATACACTGACGTTGAACGCAACGGTTCTGTCCCGTGACGGCAAGAACAGCGTTCATGGTGCGTTCGTGGTTTGGACATCATTTGACTGAGGTATGTGATACTCGTACTCACTTGTGACTGTTCTATTGCTACTACTTGCAGAAAGTATCTCTGGATCCTGTACAGAAGATGAAGAGCTCGGTAAGAAACTGGCTGGACGCTTCTGGAACAACGAGCTGGCCCGACAGGTGCTTGGAAAGACCCACGAAAAACGTGCACTGACGTATGGTGATGCAGAAGCTCCTGGTGATGCTGCTGCTGCTGCTACTGCAGCAGCATCAATGTCAGAGAGGATTGAGAGCTCCAAGTAGGTAGAGAGGATAACGTCACCAACAGCAGTATAGAGAGAGACTTCTGCCCATGATCGACGTCATTGTGTATCCATATTCTATGATAGTGAATGTACCCATATGCAAATAGACTAATGCAGAAAAGGTACAGTGAGACTGGTCCGTCTAAGTACGAAATGCTAGGTTCCAGTCATTTTCCAAGTCGGTCGTGACCACCTTCACCTCAACTGTCCACCCGGGTTTGTCCACCTAATTGCACGTCACGCATTGATTCCAGCTCGTCTTGCCGTCGTTAGCACTTCAGTACCAAGCTTGGCCTCTCCTCTATCTGAGACTGCACGTTACACGCTCTAACACTCATCGATCGCTTCAGAATCTGCAAACCAAACAAGCGCCGGAACGATGACCAGTAACACGTTAACGCGTACTCAGAATAGCCGCGTGCTGCAGGCTTTTCGCGCCATTGGCATCGTGGTAGCTGATGTACCACTTGTGTGGTATGGCATGGGTAAAGCGAGCTTTGCAACGGCGTCGCTGGGCAAGTCTTTTATCGTGTACAAGTGCGACAAATTAACGCCTGTGCTCGTGTCGCCTCAGCTGCCCAAGCGCATTGCGGCCTTGGCCGTACAGCCTCAGAGACAATTGACTTTTACAGCCTGTGGCCGTCAAATTATAGTTTGGAATCGAGTGGATAGGGTCCAGACATTGGTTGGACACAAAGGAGCTATTAAACAGCTCATGACTGTGGGCACGGTCCTCTTTTCACTGGATGACGCGCGTAGCATCATCATGTGGGACTTGGACACGTTGAAGATTATTGACACGTTGAGTTTTCCAGTCCAGTTTGAGCCTACGAGAATGCTGCACCCAGACACGTACTTGAACAAGATCTTGATCGGGTCCAAACAAGGTCCGTTGCAGCTCTGGAACGTCCGGAAGAAAACCTGTGTGTTTGAGTTTACAGGATGGGGCAGTGCTGTGACGGCGCTCGAACAGAGTCCTGCGGTGGACGTTGTGAGTATCGGTCTGGCAGATGGACGGCTGATGGTTCATCACTTGCAGCTCGATCAGCGCGTGCTAGACTTTCGACAGGAACAGCAGAGTGGAATCACAGCCATGTCTTTCAGAACGGATGCAGGTGCATCGACGACACCGTTAGCCGTCTCGGGATCGCGCTCTGGTGATATTGCCGTGTGGAATCTGCAAACGAAACGTCTGGAGTCGGTGATTGCGAACGCGCACGATGGCGCTGTGATGTCGCTGCAGTTCTTAGCTAATGAGCCGTTATTGCTGTCGTCGGGTACGGATAACTCGATAAAGCTGTGGATCTTTGACCACCTAAATGGCGGTACTGCTCGCTTGTTAAAGTCTCGTGAGGGTCACCATGCGCCACCGACGCGCATCCGTTATTACGGTAACAACACGCTTGCTACAATGGCAGACGGTGCTGACGGCACATGCTGTCAGATTTTGTCCGCCGGGCAGGACCGCGCCTTCCGTGTCTTCCACACCGCTCGTGAGCAGCAAAGCAGAGAGATGTCCCAGGGCCCAGTTCTCAAGAAAGCGCGCAGCTTAAATGTGCGCGTCGAGGACTTCAAGCTACCGCCTATCGTGCAGTTTGCTGCTATGGAGACGCGTGCACGCGATTGGGCAAACGTAGTTACGTGCCACGAGAACGAAATTGCAGCCTATGTATGGCGTTTTGATCACCGTGCTATTGGCAAGAAGGTGCTTCGTCAGTTCGACCCGAGCAACCGCGCTCCTTCTGGTAGCACGGAGGATTTGCGTCGCAAAAAGACACAAGCTACGAGCGTGGCTATCAGTTCTTGTGGTAACTATGCACTAGTTGGCAGTCTGGGCGGAGCTATTTTTCAGTACAACATGCAGTCTGGAGAAGCTCGTGGTTCGTTTCCGGTGGCGGTGACTCCGAAGCCAAAGATTATTAGCTCGCTCGTGCTACCTGGAACAGATTTGTCGGTACTGCAAGACGACGAATACGACAAGACCGCTGCTGATGCTCATGACGGACCTGTCAGCGCTGTGGCTGTTGATGCCCTTAATAAGACTTTGGTCTCGGCAGGAATCGATGGCAAACTGAAATTTTGGGACTTCCAGAAAGCACGACCTGTGCCACACGATTAATGTGGACTCGCCCATCAGCCAAATGGAGCTGCACCGTGATAGCAATTTGCTATGTGTGGCGTGTGATGACCAAATACTTCGTTTGTTTGATGTGACAACCCGCAAGCTCGTACGTCGTTTCTCCGGACATTCGCATCGTGTGACGGACATGAATTTCAGCTCCGATGCTCGCTGGCTGTTCTCATCGTCGGCTGACGCATCACTGCGCGTGTGGGATATCCCGACGGGCAAGTGTGTTGACTGGATGCGGTTCGAGAAACCTGTAACCGGTTTGGCTGTAGTCGCCTACAGGTGAGTTTCTCGCTACCACGCATGTTGGCCACGTCGGCATTTTTTTGTGGGCAAATCGCAGCTTCTTCACAGAAGTGTATTTAGATTTAGAGCCTACCAGGCCCGTGCTTATGGATATGCCTGTGGCGCTGAATGAGGTGGACAATAGCGACCTGCTTGGCTTTGGCACTGAACGTAATCCTCAGGTATCAGCGGCAAGTGCTGACGAGCTACGGCCTGAAAGTGTCGTGGATGTAAAAAGGTGAAGCGAGCTCGGGACCGCTTGATGATTCTCTGATCACACTCTCAACGGCCCCACGTGCATTTTGGCAATCTCTGTTCAACCTGGAGCTTATCAAGAAGCGTAATAAGCCTATTGAACCTCCCAAGGCACCGGAACATGCTCCTTTTTTTCCTCCAAACTGCTCGTAAGGACGATGTGCACCCTACGTTTGTACCTGTTGCACCTGAAAAGGAGAAGGGTCCTGAGAAGGAGGGGGGGGTGAAGACGTGATGCTGGAAAACTGGGGTGCTCAGGATGGCGATGCAGCATGGGGTGATGATGACGGCGAGGACATGGAAGAGGACGCTGAAGTCACTGCCTCAAGCTCGCGGATCGTCAAAACGGCAGGCATGGTTACTTCTCGCTGCAAATTGGCGACGTTGTTGGCAAAATCGATGCAGAACGAAGAATGTAGCGACCACTCGGCCTCGCGCTTTGCTGACGTGGCGGCATATATGCAGTCGCTTTCTGCGTCCTCAGTGGACGTCGAAATGAGCACGCTGTGTATGGGCGACTTTGATGAGGAGGGCAAAGAAGCGTTGGCTTATTTTCTGAACTTCCTGCACGAGGAGATGCGTACGCGTTGTAACTTTCGGGTGCTTCAAGCCTACCTGAATCGATTCTTGAAACTGCACGAGGAACTATTGGTGGCGGACCCGGTGCTGTTGGCCTCGGCAGATAAACTGGGAGCTGTGCAGCAGCAACAGTGGCAGGACTTTTTTTGCAGAAGCTATTGCACAAATAATTAGGTCTGGTGCACACTTTCAGCAAGATCCAGGATGTAAGTTAACGAGCGTGGTTCGAGTCGCACATTGTGGTTACTCGTTGGCACCGATCCCATTAAATAGTGGCGGTAGAACACGCAATGCAATATTGAATAGACGGAATGAGGTTGCGCTGCGTTTATGGAATTGAAAATATTGCCGTCGGTATCGAGCATCACAATAATTGTTGTGCTTTGTGACGTAGCCACTATCAAACTCCGCTCGATCTTACGACTCACAACGTTTATGAAAACAATTGGTGAGACCCTTTTACTGAAGGTATCGCGGTCAATTCGATACTGTTTTTCTCGGCAATGCTTGTTACAGTGTCATCGCTACACTATCAGGCGGATGGAACGTGTTGGGCGTCTGTAGTATCTAAAGATGTTTTGAACTCAGCACTCATAGTGCAATGGCCGGTATGATGATGGCGCCCATTTAAGCGACAGTCAATACCTATAAAAACAGCGAGGGGATTGTGGATCGGAACACTCAAGATCGCTCAATAGATTCTTCAGAGATCGAGACTGTAGATCCCTTGCCAGTGCTACAAACACCTTCGCTATCTAAAGAAGCCTATTGAGTGGGCTTGTAACCATCAAGGCGTCAAAATGTCTACAATATATAACTAGCATCAACGGCAAGTTGTAGAGGCCCACCCTGCCTGATACTTTTTGCACACCTAGCACACAAAACAATGCAACCTACTGTGGGCATATTGTAGCAGCACATGAAACACTGATAAATTAAAGGGATCGAGCACATCTGA
>CAKLBY020000296.1:0-67113 GCA_921007115.2 Peronospora matthiolae
TAGGGGACATCTGCGCCAAGTTGTTGCACTCCGTCGCAACAAGATGTCGGGAGATGCTATAACGGGGCACCCTGAAGCTTGTACTGGTGACAGTACAAGCTACTTATTCTGATAACAGAATAAGGCGGTGCCTCGTAACTTCACGTACACTCGTACGTGCAGAGGAAGACGGTAAGAAGAAGCGAGTACTCGGTTAGAGTAAAAAGTAGAACTGTATTTATAATAGTTAATGTCTGCAATAAATCACTATTTATCTTCATCTAACTATGTCTAAATACAAATGTGTAAATCAGTTATCTGCTCACCACTCATTGCGTGCGTCTGTCGTGGCGCGTCTTCGTTGGTTGATATAATGGCCTATATCAACCAATTAGGAACTACTTGGAAGTGCTACCGAATATTGTCCTTATGACAATATTCTGAGAATATAACTCTTATAGTTATATTCTATTAACAATTTCTTATAAATTGTTATGTAACGATTCACCCCCGTTACATCACCCCCCTTAACCATCAGTCACTTTAGTGACTGATTGACTAAATGGATACTCGTCCCAAATCATTTGGGACGGGGTTTGCACTTGTTGGTCCGCGTCCACTTTCCAACATCTCATCGCATGGTAAACAAGCCCATGCGATGCGCGAGCAAGGCCGCCGAGAGCGCGTCTGCACGTCTCTGTGCGGACGCCGAAGCAGAAACTACAGCAACTGATATCCCATCGGTTGCTGAATCGACTCAGCCTGTATCACCTGGTGATGCAGGCGCTGGTCATGAAGACACTCGTGTCTTCACAGAGTACGAGCTCGGTGTCTCGTACTCTCCTGATACGGATGACGGATCCGTATCGACGGCAATTGAATCCAAGCCGCCTGCCAAGCGTGGCATGGACGATGCTTTGCGTCGCAGCATCTTTGGTTCATCTGATGAGTCAGATGAACCATCGCCGAAGCGAAGGCGCTCGAGGTCGCGAGACTCGGGCGCTAATAGTGGTGTCGTTTCTCCAATGGACACCACTTCACAGCGAGGTGCCAGTACTTCTGTCGGCACGTCGCAGGAAGAGCGGGACCGCAATGTGTTGCGTCTCGCTCCAGAAAAGAAGGCATGGATGCCTCCTAAATCTGTCATGGATCACTTGTCGGCGACGACGAGTGATCGTTATCGAACACGATTGTTCGATTCGTCAAGGATCCATCACCTTGACCCCAGCGCGAAAGACTATCGCGCTGAACATGAGTTCTTCATCGATGCTTTCTTCAGACATCGATGGTACAGTGGGAATCACAAACGTGATGGTCCCTCACTACTTCAGGCGTGGAACGCCTACATCCATAATCTCGAGGATGTAGGTCGTGACGCTTGGAACGACAAACTTATCAAAGCTCGTGATAAGTTTGAAAAGCGAACCCCGACAGGTGCACGCTATAAGCTGCATCGTCTGTCAAGGGAGAAAGGATTACCCTGCCTCCCTTGGGGAGACTCGTGCCCATGTTGTGTGAACAACTCTGCACGAGCACCTAAGGAGGCTTACCTCCTTACCAGCCCGTGGTGGCGCGTACGTGTCTCTACTGAGATGTACGAAGGGATTGACAACCTGAAATCCCTTTACGACCGTGCCGGGAAGACTTTCTCCGGCGGTCCTTCTGCGGCACAGGATGTGTCGCGTCGTACTGCTCGACCAGACCCAGTACGTCAACCATCAATTGGGAGCGGGGCTCCCAAGAATCCCAGGACGGGGGATAGCCGCGCCACCGGACGAGGTAACTCGTCCGACGTCCGTTCACGTCGCGGTGGTTCAACAGCTGCTCAACTAGATAGCGCTGGCCACCGCGAGAGTCCTCTAATGGAGGTGGAGGAGGAGGAAAGACGCTCTCCACACGATCATGTGGATCGGTGTGTTCCCGAGAGCTTCTTTGATCGCGTAACGCAAGGGTTACGCGACGATCTCGAGCATGAGCGGAATAGGCGTCTCCAGATGGTGGACACTGCCTCGAAGCATCGAGCTGAGTTTGCCTTTGCTCAGCTTGAGAACGAGAGATCTCTGACATCTCTTCGTGACGAGCTAGCCAGGGTAGCTCGTGGGATTGTTGATCGGTCTCGGGCTGAGATAACTGCTCTTCAGACCCTTGTTGATGCCCACCATCGGGAGCACAAGGCTCTCTGCGAGATGCTTGAGCGCAAGGGCGTTCTTCATCGGAAGAAGCAGCGTACTGATGGTACGGCTTAAGCCGACCAACGTAAAACGTGGGATGCGTTCGCATCTTACGTGGTAACTCGATCGTGTATGCATTGCCTAGGCGGTGCAATACACGAAATGGGCCAATGTACTTGGGTAGTAGTTTACTGCTACCCAAGTTAGTCACTACATGTTTTGGTAGATTAACCGTAGACAGTAGGACTAAGTCACCTTTATTAAATAAAAAAATGTTTGCCCTTCCATTCTTGTCAGCGTTTTGCTTTTGCTTATCCACCGCTTCGGCGATGGAGTCTTGCACAAAACGGACTACCGTTTCACGAGCCAGTATGAACTCATCTGATGACTCGTTAGCTTCAGTGTGCTGTGAGCGCACTGCAGCAACAACAACCTTTTCTTCAGTGAGGGCTTCCGCACTCTCACTGGCATCATTGTCTTCAGTGAGGGCTTCCGCACACTCACTGGCATCATCTTCTTCGATATCGATGTTATCGATATCGGCATCAAACGCAATGACTTCTTCGTCAGAGCGTGATGAGCGTGAACCAAATCGGTTTTTGCTCGCGCGAGTCCCTCCCCCCTTAAACCAGAGTTACACTCTAGTAAGGTGGGTACACGCGGATGGCGCAAGCCATTCACGTAAAACGGTGTATGTGTCGTGGACGCATGCACCGAGTTGTTGATGGCAAACTCTACCATTGGCAAAAACTCACTCCAACTCTTAAAGGAGTGTACGTATCCTCGAAGTATCTCTTCAAGGACACGATTGGCACGTTCCGTCTGACCATCTGACTCTGGATGATCAAATGTTGACATCTTCAAGCGCGTTCCGAGTGATTTGAACACGGAACGCCAGAAATCAGCAGTGAATCGTGGATCTCTGTCTGATACGAGTTCACGGGGCAACCCATGAAGTCGGAAGATGGTGTCAATAAAGACACAAGCACAGCCACTTGCCGTGATTGGCTCTGGTACAGCCACAAGGTGTACCATTTTGCTGAATCTGTCAACAAATACGAGAATACCCGTATTCCCGCGTGCGTCTTTGGGTAACCCGAAGACGAAATCCATTGAGATGGATTCCCAGCACTCAGCCGGAACCGGTAGAGGCTGTAAAGGTGCACGCAGTGAAGGACTTGACTTCACTCGTTGGCAGACTTCGCATGCGCGAACATACTTTCGCACAAACTGATACTGGCGGGGCCAGTAAAAGTCTCGACTTACCGTGAGATATGTTTTCTCTCGGCCACGATGTCCTCCTATAGGAGCATCGTGATACTCGAACATGATCCGCAAACGCAGATCAGTATCATCTGGAATGACAACACGTGGTGTGTCACCAGAAACGGCTGTATAGTACAGTAAACCGTTACGAGTAGTGTATCGATCTGATGCAGATCGATACGCAGACGACAATCGTTTCAACGATTCTCGAGATGGTTGGGAGAGATGTGACAACAACTTCACTATCTCACCATCTTGGGCGTATGCCCGCCTCACATCATCATACAACGTTGTAGATGGAACTGAGGACGTCATAACCGCAACAGTGACTGTCTCACTGTTGGGTTTCGCGACTGTTTCAAAGTCGGGACGACGTGAGAGCGCATCAGCGACGACATTAAGTCGTCCTGGTTTGTACTCGACCGTAAATTTGCCTCCGCAAAGAATGACAACCACCGCGCCATTCGTTGAGAAAGGTGCGGGCTGTTCACTGCCGTGCGTAAGGACGCATGGTCAGTGTAAACAACGAAGGGTCTATCTCCTAATAGATAGACTCTGAACTTCGCGAGTGCATACTTCATGGCAAGGAGTTCCTTGTCATGCACTGGATAGTTCCGCTCAGCTGGTTGCAGCTGACGCGACTGATAGCAGACGACGCGTTCAACGCCTTCAAGGTCGTACTGCATTAATGCACAGCCGATTGCGAAATCGCTGGCATCACAGACCACATGAAATGGCCTGTCCTGATCGGCTATTGCTAGGACTGGGGATTGTATCAAGCTCTGCTTGATACCCTCAAAGGAGCGTTGACATTCAGCGTTCCATAACCACCTCTCGTTCTTTTCAACAAACGAGAGAGGTGTACAGTCATCTCGGCGTAATTGCGTGAATACTTATGCAAATACGCCGCTAGCCCAAGGAATTTTCGAAGACCTTGACATCGACCGGCACGGGCCAGTCGGTGATCGCCTTGATCTTTTCGGGATCAGGACGTACACCGTTCTTACCAACGATGCACCCAAGAAGTGGTATTTCGCTTGCTGCAAATATACACTTCTTGAGGTTTGCATACAATTGATGCTTTCGCATGATTGTAAGAACTTGTCGGACGTGGTACTTGTGAACCTCAACGTCCGACTTTCCATCCATAGCTCGACTATGGATGAATACGTCATCGAAATAACTCGGCGCGAATTCTCGTACTGGCCTCAACAGATGTGATACACACCTGTTGAACGTGGCAGGGGCATTACTGAGCCCTTGTGGCATTACTAGCCATTCCCAGAGCATGCCGCTAGGCGTGCTAACTGCGGTATAGGGTATATCCCGTTCCCGCATTAGGATTTGATAGAAGCCATCCATCAAATCCATGGACGAAAAGATGGTACTCTTTGACATACCATCAATGATTACGTCCTTCCTCGGTATCGGCGTCTGAGCCGGTACCGTTGCAGCGTTCAATTTGTTGAACGCGTGCACTATCCGCCACCCTCCTGTTGCTTTTCGCACACAGAAGGTCGGAGAGCTATGTGGGGAAGTTGATTCCCTCACATGGCCCGCTGCTAAACGATCGGCAAAGAACTTGTCGATCGCAAGTACTTGTTCACGAGGCAGTGGCCACTGCTTCATGACACAGTACTTCGAGCCTGGTTTAAGCTCGACTTCGTGTCGAATACCTTTATCCTTCGGTAATTCGCACGGAACAGTTTCAGGGAATACATCCTTGAATTCAACCAAATCCTCATAGAGAGGGTTTTCCTTGAGCGATTCCCATGATTGGGACTCATATCGCTCAATTCTCGTGTCTTTCATCTAGGACACTCTCGTCCATAGATGAACTACTGAGAACTCTCTCGTTCTCAGTAAACACTGTTGCTGACCTTATGTCGGTTACACACTCGTCGTCAGCGACGAGTATGCAGATCTGCTTGACTTTGCCACTACGCAGATCACGCAAGAACCTTTTATGTTCGAGCGTTGGCAACTGAGTGATCTCCGAAGTTAACTTCGGAGGCGCAATCAGATCAAGTGTATAAGCGCCTACACATGATCCGTTATTGACTATGACATTCAATGTCTCTGTCATTTCCTGGGGACTTATTCCCTCAGGCTTCGAAGGACTTATTCCTTCGTCTTCCCGGGGACTTATTCCCGCGGGTTTCGGGGAACTTATTTCCGCCGTATTTGTAATCTTGGGACTTATTCCCTTTACTTCCTCTAGCTGGGGTTGCGCAACCACAGCGAGATCCTCTACGAAAGACTCTCCAGTCGATCTAGGATTATCGTTTCGCTTAACCTGAGCGATCGATTGTTTCTCTTCTAGATGTTCCCCTCTAGGGATACATCTTTGTCCCAGTCCACCCGACTTATTCGAGTGGTGGACCTTCGGCGCAGCCTGTGTTTCCTCACAGCCGCCGGAACTTTGCTCCGAAGTGTAACCGTTTGGTACACTAAGGTTTTGTGCAGTCGTACTAACGACCGTACCACAAGTGAGGCCATCGCACTCACTCGTAGTACATCCACACGCTTGTGGACGCTCCAAAACGTTCATCAGATGGCCATCTGATGAACAAGCGGCAGGCATCGTTACTGTCCGATGTTGCCAGTTTACCCGTGGTTCGTACCTTCTGAGCCACGGTATTATAAGGATGACATCAAATTTGTCATCCAAATCCAATACGATAAAGTCATCGTCGTATTGGGTATCTTCTAGCGTATAGTGAATCTTCACTATACGCTTCATGACGGTTACGGATGCGCCTGTCGCAAGACGTACCGTCATCCTCGTAGGAGGTGTGTCACGTTCACTGAATTTAAAGTGACCATCTTCTAGCGATTGGCGTCGCACAAAATTGTTGGACGCCCCACAATCGACTAGAGCTCGAAGGGACAACTTATTCGTCACTTCGAGTTTCAAGGTAATGAGTGAGATCTCATTACCTAGAGCAGCAACGCACAATGTCTGTGTGTTGGGAGCAACCTTCATCAAGAGGCCTACAAATTCTCTTGACGTTGCTGGATCAGTAGGGTGCTCCGCACCTACTGATCCTGTCCGTTTTTTGACGGTCCATCCCGTTGTTGCGTCTTTGCACCAACTGCGGACCCTCGTCCCTGCCCCTTTCTCATGGGTGGACGGTCACTACGCCCAGTGTCGCGAGACACTGGACGAGGGGCACTACACTCGTAAGCGTAGTGTCCTGTCTTTTGACATCTGTTGCATCTCTGCAACTTCTTGTAGCCTGTAGAGCGAGCCTTCTCGCTCTCTACATAACAGAGTTCCATCGGCTCTGGACCTCCGTTGTCATATCGTCTCGGTTGACGATATGATGTCGAGCTGGCGCGAGCCTGTCTCAGACTGAAGTCTTCCTGCTCCGCAATGGAAATGGCTTGTTCTAGTGAATCTAGTTCAAGCCGGAACAGGTGAGTCTTGACGGGACCATCCGCAAGACCCTGCATGAACACCGAAACCAACGTGTGTTCATCCACCGGATTGGAACTTATACAACTCGTGAGATGTCGTATATGTTGAGCGTAAGCGTGCACATCACGCTTACCCTGCTTGAGCTTCAAGAGTTCGGTTCGAGCTCTGAACTCAGCTCTAGGCGGTTCAAACGTTTGTCTGAGCCGCGACTTGAAGACTTCCAACGACCCAAACGCATATGGGTCGTGCAGCTTGAGCCCCAGTGCCCAAGTCTTGGCACGTCCTGCCAGATTTGATTGGGCAAATGCAACTTGCATATCCCCGTCGTCGATGCGACGCGCCCTTATGGCGTCATCCAATTCGACGAACCATCTCAAGAGGGAGTCTTCTTCGACCCCTCTATACTTTGAGATGTCAATCTTCAAAGTCTCGGGTCGACGCGAGTGCATCGACCCGCCAGCAGCAGCTTGCTGCTGTCTCAACAGTTCAAACTGTTGAGCACCTTGTTCTCTCAACAACTCTGCTTGTTGAGAACCTTGTTGGTGAAGCAAGGCTACTTTCTCGCGTTCTGCGTCAAGTTCATTTTGAATGAACTTGGCGATAGTAGCATGTTGGGCATCTCTATTGAGAGCCTCTAGCATGACGCTAACAGCATGGATGCCCATGGTCGAACCCATTCGTTCAACCGCATCCCATTCGACATCGCTCAAATGGGAGTAGCCGTCACGCGTAGCGTGAAAGCTTTGGTCATCTTCATCATCCAACATATTCATGTTGGATGTGAACGCGGTCCTTGGACGGACTACGAAGTGCTACCAGGTGTAACGGGGGCACCCTGAAGCTTGTAGTGGTGACAGTACAAGCTACTTATTCTGATAACAGAATAAGGCGGTGCCTCGTAACTTCACGTACACTCGTACGTGCAGAGGAAGACGGTAAGAAGAAGCGAGTACTCGGTTAGAGTAAAAGTAGAACTGTATTTATAATAGTTAATGTCTGCAATAAATCACTATTTATCTTCATCTAACTATGTCTAAATACAAATGTGTAAATCAGTTATCTGCTCACCACTCATTGCGTGCGTCTGTCGTGGCGCGTCTTCGTTGGTTGATATAATGGCCTATATCAACCAATTAGGAACTACTTGGAAGTGCTACCGAATATTGTCCTTATGACAATATTCTGAGAATATAACTCTTATAGTTATATTCTATTAACAATTTCTTATAAATTGTTATGTAACGATTCACCCCGTTACAGATGCTGTGTCGGTCAAGTATCGACATTTCACCTGATTCAACGTGACAGCACTGATTCAGGACTCCAGAGCAGAAGTTCGGATGAATTGGTGGCAAAATGACTTGGCAAGACGTTCATGCGTGCGTTGCCTTGGACAAACTCGACGATTCCTTCGTCATCTCAGGCATCCCAGGAATGATCACGATCAAAACAGCTCATCGATAATCGAAGCATTCATAGCAGCTCAGCTGTGGGATAACGATAGCGCTTTGTAGCGTTTGATTCCATACTGCAACGAAAGTTCTTCTCCCATTCTTCGATTATGCTTGGAATGAGGTGCATTGTGCACAACGACCAGACCCTCCCGCAGAGCGTCTCCTAACCAAGTGTTAAACAGTGGCAGACCCGGTGGACTTTGTGGAACATATTCGGCGCGATCAGGCTTGCAGAGTTAGAACTCGCCCATACTGCTCGACGGCAACGTACTGAGGACAAATACCTGCTAGTGCGACACCTCGCGGACTAGCTGCTCCAACCAGATATTGTGATCGGGTCATTGTTCAAGGTCCAAGGAAGCGCACACGCTAGGACTACCACGATGTAACGTTTATGACTGCAAGCGACTGCACGTCGGAGGTGTCAGTACTGCAACGCTGTGTCAGAAAAATACAACGGGAGCCGCTTTTTATGGATTAGCAGGGTATTGCTGTGCTGATGCTACATCGATCCAGTGAAAGTCAGCATCAATTCCCGTTTCATGCCTCCGTGTTACATTAAAACGAGCACTGATCGATGTCCAGAGTCCATCGGTGCACCAAAAGCAGGCGACGTTATTGACAGCCTCATGCCGCGTTCGAGTTCCACAGTTGCATTGGACGCACTACTTTACAGTGACGTTTTCGTTGTACTTGCCCATTTCGGCATCAAAGTAGAGAAGCAAACTCGAGTACCCTTCTACATCTTTTGTCGCAATACACATGTACGGCAGTCAGACTGTCCCGTCCCTAAAATGTGGCTGAGCTGCCTTCGTCGTCTTTATATCTCACAATAACGATGAGTTATTCGCCTTCATTGGCATAGTGGAAGCTCGCTTTGGCACACAATGCGTTCGCGGGAGCTACTAGTACTACAGTCGTTGGTAGCTTCAACTTGGTCGAGTCGAGACGAGTCAATTTTCTGATGGATGGGAGAGGCGGCGTATCGATGTCTACTGGTATAAATGATGTCTGTTAGATTCCATCAGGGAGGTCACCTCATTGAAGTGTGGGCTAACATAACGTTGCCAGCTCTCCGTTGAAGCCTACGTTGTTTATAGCTTTCATTGATCTCACTTACCAACCTGCCCGTGCTCTACGAGCGCTTCCAGTCCACAATATCATTTCAAAGTTTTACCAACTATGAATCCCAACAACAAGCCCGAGGACCGATACTTTGGCTCGCACGAGCCTGATATCGAGGCAGCTGCAGATGTTTCCAAGCCGTACCAAGTCAAGTCTCCGCTGCTTCGGGAGTGTCTGGCGGAATTTATTGGCACGATGGTACTCATTCTGTTTGGAGACGGTGTCGTTGCTCAAGTAAAGCTTGGTGGTGGCAACCACGGAGACTACCTTAGCATCAACTTGTGTTGGGGTCTCGGGGTGCTTTTTGGCATCCACGCAGCAGGAGGAGTCTCGGGTGGCCATTTGAACCCGGCAGTGACTACGACACTGTTCCTTTACGGACGCATTGAACGGCGCAAAGTGATCCCGTACATCATCGCCCAAGTGCTAGGCGCTTTCGTTGCCGCCTTCTTTGTCTGGGCCATTTACTACCCCTTACTCGACCCAGTCAGGTCGGACAGGGAATCGACCCGTAGCATCTTTGCGACGTATCCGTACAGTGACGACGTCTCGATAGGCACCTGCTTCTTGACCGAGATTGTTGGCACAGCGCTTCTGTTGGGGGGTATCTTTGCTCTAGGTGACGAGTTAAACGAACCCGCTAGCCCGTACACGAAACCGAGCGCTGTGGCTCTGCTAGTAACAGGGATCGGTATGGCCTTTGGCTTGAACACGGGGTACGCCATCAATCCGGCTCGCGACTTCGGTCCGCGTTTTTTCTCATTATGCGCCGGCTGGGGCTCGGACGCGTTCACGCTGCGTGACTACTACTTTTGGGTACCGATAGTTGGCCCCATTCTGGGCGGTGCAATAGGCGGAGGCATCTACATTGGACTGGTGGAGTACCACCATCCTCGGGAGTATCATTACCCGCTGGACAATCGGAGCTATATGTAGTCAGTACTCACTTTGGATTCCTCTCGCTCTCGACTCCTTCGTTTAACACTAGCAGTATCGATATGACAAATGCAGCAGAAATGGCGGCAGACCGTTTGAGTCCGAAAGAATTGTCGCTTTAGAGTACAACGAGGACTGACAAGAACCGTTGTCCTGATATAGAGAAAGAGCTTCGATGAAGTAACGTGTTTCTTGTAACAGCGATGCTGCTCATACGATGTATGGTGACTAGCTCAAGAAGTTGACTGAGCTGCACGCGCGCCTTACACTGAAACTGGTCATTGACAAAACAGCCTCACCAATCCTTGGTAGGACTTGGTCTAGCAGGTCTTCATTCTGCATTAGCTCTACTTTTGAGCAGCCCTGTCGACCCACTACGAGGTGTGCTCGTCAGGTTACAGCTGGTTGATACCGGTCCTCAATATACAGCAACTTCATGATAACGGATGCGTAGAGGCATTTACGATGGTCTCATTGAGCCTCAGCAGTAACGGTGGTTCAAACGTCGGTAGGCGATTGATCAGTGTTGACAGTGTGAACGTTTCGAGGCAAAGTGAATCCTGCTGCATGAATCACTCGACTGATTCGACAACTACTCTTGAGTTAAGACCTGGAAGGACGCGACGGCCACTTGTAGTGGCTACTTGGAATCAACACAAACACAAAAATCCAGACTCGCAATATAACGGAGTCACACGTCGTTGGGTACCTGGTACCCTGTGTCTCATACACACGGATGATATCCCACTGAAAGAGATATAGAATATCTTATCGGTCTTTAGGGACTCACTGCTGCCACCTACTAGATAGGAGGGATCTTAGTTGTACTGACTTAGGTTAAGATATTCTATTGGTGTAAATGTAAAGTAATTTCAGTTCCCCTTTTGATCTTAAAGACACGTGCCCTGCGAGGCATCTTTGGTCTTTGACCGCTGATCACTAAGAGTTAGCAGCACCTCTTTGATGTGGCTACTTACTCTTGAGCATTACGTGCTGTCGATCCATTGAATCGAATGGTCCCCTGGAACAAGGACCATAAGCTTCACGCTTGTTGACTCATCGAGTCTAGTTCTTTAGAACGAAGTTGCTCGTTGAGCGTTAAGTCTTCCTCTGACTTAAGGAGCTGTGTAGCTACGCTACATGCAAGCTATCACTGCCATGGACACGAAAACAGGCTTGATATGCTTCTTGTAAGCTCGATAGACTAAAAGAACTATGAGAGCACCATGTAACGGGGCACCCTGAAGCTTGTACTGGTGACAGTACAAGCTACTTATTCTGATGACAGAATAAGGCGGTGCCTCGTAACTTCACGTACACTCGTACGTGCAGAGGAAGACGGTAAGAAGAAGCGAGTACTTGGTTAAAGTAAAAAGTAGAACTGTATTTATAATAGTTAATGTCTTCAATAAATCACTATTTATCTTCATCTAACTTTGTCTAAATACAAATGTGTAAAGCAGTTATCTGCTCACCACTCATTGCGTGCGTCTGTCGTGGCGCGTCTTCGTTGGTTGATATAATGGCCTATATCATCCAATTAGGAACTACTCGTAAGTGCTACAGAATATTTGTCCTTATGACAATATTCTGAGAATATAACTCTTATAGTTATATTCTATTAACAATTTCTTATAACTTATTATGTAACGATTCACCCCGTTACATCACCCCCCCTAACCATCAGTCACTTTAGTGACTGACTGAGTAAATGGATACTCGTCCCAAATCATTTGGGACAGGGTTTGCACTTGTTGGTCCGAGTCCACTTCCCAACATTTCATCGCATGGTTAACAAGCCCATGCGGTGCGCGAGCAAGGCCGCCGAGAGCGCGCCCGCACGTCTCTGTGCAGACGCCGAAGCAGAAACCACAGCAACTGATGTCTCATCGGTTGCTGAAGCGACCCAGCCTGTGTCACTTGGTGATGCAGGCGCTGGTCATGAAGACACTCATGTCTTCACAGAGTACGAGCTCGGTGTCTCGTACTCTCCTGATACGGAAGACGGATCCGTATCGACGGCGATTGAATCCAAGCCGCCTGCCAAGCGTGGCATGGACGATGCTTTGCGTCGCAGCATCTTTGGTTCATTTGATGAATCAGATGAACCATCGCCGAAGCGAAGGCGCTCGAGGTCGCGAGACTCGGGCGCTAACAGTGGTGTCGGTTCTCCTATGGACACCACTTCGCAACGAGGTGCCAGTACTTCTGTCGGCACGTCGCAGGAAGAGCGGGACCGCAATGTGTTGCGTCTCGCTCCCGAGAAGAAGGCATGGATGCCTCCAAAATCTGTCATGGATCACTTGTCGGCGACGACGAGTGATCGTTATCGAACACGATTGTTCGATTCGTCAAGGATCCATCACCTTGACCCCAGCGCGAAAAACTATCGCGCTGAGCATGAGTTCTTCATCGATGCTTTCTTTAGACATCGATGGTACAGTGGGAATCACAAGCGTGATGGTCCCTCACTTCTTCAGGCGTGGAACGCCTACATCCATAACCTTGAGGATGTAGGTCGTGACGCTTGGAACGACAAACTTATCAAAGCTCGTGATAAGTTTGAAAAGCGAACCCCGACAGGTGCACGCTACAAGCTGCATCGTCTGTCAAGGGAGAAAGGATTACCCTGCCTCTCTTGGGGAGACTCGTGCCCGTGTTATGTGAACAACTCTGCACGATCACCTAAGTAGGCTTACCTCCTTACCAGCCCGTGTTGGCGCGTACGTATCTCTACTGAGATGTACGAAGGGATTGACAACCTGAAATCCCTTTACGACCGTGCCGGGAAGACTTTCTCCGGCGGTCCTTCTGCGGCACAGGATGTGCCGCATCGTACTGCTCAACCAGACCCAGTACGTCGATCATCAGTTGGGAGCGGGGCTCCCAAGAATCCCAGGACGGGATATAGCCGCGCCACCGGACGAGATAACTCGTCCGACGTCCGTTCACGTCGCGGTGGTTCAACAGTTGCTCAACTAGATAGCGCTGGCCACCGCGAGAGTTCTCTAATGGAGGTGGAGGAGGAGGAAAGACGCTCTCCACACGATCATGGGGATCGGTGTGTTCCCGAGAGCTTCTTTGATCGCGTAACGCAAGGGTTACGCGACGATCTCGAACACGAGCGGGGCAGGCGTCTACAATTGGCGGACACTGTCTTGAAGCATCGAGCTGAGTTTGCCTTTGCTCAGCTTGAGAACGAGAGATCTCTGACATCTCTTCATGACGAGCTAAGGGTAGCTCGTGGGATTGTTGATCGGTCTCGGGCTGAGATAACCGCTCTTCAGACCCTTGTTGATGCCCACCATCGGGAGCACAAGGCTCTCTGCGAGATGCTTGAGCGCAAGGGCGTTCTTCATCGGAAGAAGCAGCGTACTGATGGTACGGCTTAAGCCGACCAACGTAAAACGTGGGATGCGTTCGCATCTTACGTGGCAACTCGATCGTGTATGCATTGCCTAGGCGGTGCAATACACGAAATGGGCCGATGTACTTGGGTAGTAGTTTACTGCTACCCAAGTAAGTCACTACATGCTTTGGTAGATTAACCGTAGACAGTAGGACTAAGTCACCTTTATTAAATAAAAGAGTCTCCGCCCTTCCATTCTTGTCAGCGTTTTGCTTTTGCTTGTCCACCGCTTCGGCGATGGAGTCTTGCACAAAGCGGACTACCGTTTCACGAGCCAGTATGAACTCATCTGATGACTCGTTAGCTTCAGTGCGCTGTGAGCGCACTGCAGCAACATCAACCTTTTCTTCAGTGAGGGCTTCCGCACTCTCACTGGCATCATCTTCTTCGATATCGATGTTGTCGATATCGGCATCAAACGTATGACCTCTTCGTCAGAGCGTGATGAGCGTGAACCAAATCGGTTT
Organism: Peronospora matthiolae; assembly: GCA_921007115.2. Classification (NCBI taxonomy): domain Eukaryota; phylum Oomycota; class Peronosporomycetes; order Peronosporales; family Peronosporaceae; genus Peronospora; species Peronospora matthiolae. The sequence continues at coordinate 14,229 of CAKLBY020000296.1, forward strand.
TTGCTCGCGCGAGTCCCTCCCCCTTGAACCAGAGTTACACTCTAGTAAGGTGGGTACACGCGGATGACGTAAGTCATTCACGTAAAACGGTGTATGTGTCGTGGACGCATGCACCGAGTTGTTAATGGCAAACTCTACCATTGGCAAAAACTCACTCCAACTCTTAAACGAGTGTACGTATCCTCGAAGTATCTGTTCAAGGACACGATTGGCACGTTCCGTCTGACCATCTGACTCTGGATGATCAGATGTAGACATCTTCAAGCGCGTTCCGAGTGATTTGAACACGGAACGCCAGAAATCAGCAGTGAATCGTGGATCTCTGTCTGATACGAGTTCACGGGACAGCCCATGAAATCGGAAGATGGTGTCGATAAAGACACAAGCACAGCCACTTGCTGTGATTGACTCGGGCACAGCCACAAGGTGTACCATTTTGCTGAATCTGTCAACAAGTACAATAATACCCGTATTCCCGCGTGCGTCTTTGGGTAACCCGAAGACAAAATCCATTGAGATGGATTCCCAGCGCTCAGCCGGAACCGTTAGAGGCTGTAAAGGTGCACGCAGTGAAGGACTTGACTTCACTCGTTGGCAGACTTCGCATGCGCGAACATACTTTCGCACAAACTGATACTGGCGGGGCCAGTAAAAGTCTCGACTCACCGTGAGGTATGTCTTCTCCCGGCCACGATGTCCTCCTATAGGAGCATCGTGATACTCGAACATGATACGCAAACGCAGATCAGTATCATCTGGGATGACAACACGTGGTGTGTCACCAGAAACGGCTGTATAATACAGTAAACCGTTACGAGTAGTGTATCGATCTGATGCAGATCGATACGCAGGCGACAATCTTCAACGATTCTCGATATGGTTGGGAGAGATGTGACAACAACTTCACTATCTCACCATCTTGGGCGTATGCCCGCCTCACATCATCATACAACGTTGTAGATGGGACTGAGGACGTCACAACCGCAACAGTGACTGTCTTACTGTTGGGTTTCGCGACTGTTTCAAAGTCGGGACGACGTGAGAGTGCATCAGCGACGACATTAAGTCGTCCTGGTTTGTACTCGACCGTAAAGTTGCATTCCGCAAAGAATGACAACCACCGCGCCATTCGTTGTGAAAGGTGCGGGCTGTTCACTGCCGTGCGTAATGACGCATGGTCAGTGTAAACAACGAAGGGTCTATCTCCTAATAGATAGACTCTGAACTTCGCGAGTGCATACTTCATGGCAAGGAGTTCCTTGTCATGCACTGGATAGTTCCGCTCAGCTGGTTGCAGCTGACGCGACTGATAGCAGACGACGCGTTCAACGCCTTCAAGATCGTATTGCATTAATGCACAGCCGATTGCGAAATCGCTGGCATCACAGACCACATGAAATGGCCTGTCCTGATCGGCTATTGCTAGGACTGGGGATTGTATCAAGCTCTGCTTGATACCATCAAAGGAGCGTTGACATTCAGCGTTCCATAACCACCTCTCGTTCTTTTTCAACAAACGAGAGAGGTGCACAGTCATCTCGGCGTAATTGCGTGAATACTTATGCAAATACGCCGCTAGCCCAAGGAATTTTCGAAGACCTTTGACATCAACCGGCACAGGCCAGTCGGTGATCGCCTTGATCTTTTCGGGATCAGGACGTACACCGTTCTTACCAACGATGCACCCAAGAAGTGGTATTTCGCTTGCGGCAAATATACACTTCTTGAGGTTTGCATACAATTGATGCTTTCGCATGATTGTAAGAACCTGTCGGACGTGGTACCTGTGAACCTCAACGTCCGACTTTCCATCCATAGCTCGACTATGGATGAATACGTCATCGAAATAACTCGGCGCGAATTCTCGTACTGGTCTCAACAGATGTGATACGCATCTGTTGAACGTGGCAGGGGCATTACTAAGCCCTTGTGGCATTACTAGCCATTCCCAGAGCATGCCGCTAGGCGTGCTAACTGCGGTATAGGGTATATCCCGTTCCCGCATAAGGATTTGATAGAAGCCATCCATCAAATCCATGGACGAAAAGATGGTACTCTTTGACATACCATCAATGATTACGTCCTTCCTCGGTATCGGCGTCTGAGCCGGTACCGTTGCAGCATTCAATTTGTTGAACGCGTGCACTATCCGCCACCCTCCTGTTGCTTTTCGCACACAAAAGGTCGGAGAGCTATGTGGGGAAGTTGATTCCCTCACATGGCCCGCAGCTAAACGATCGGCAAAGAAATTGTCGATCGCAAGTACTTGTTCACGAGGCAGTGGCCACTGCTTCATGACACAGTACTTCGAGCCTGGTTTAAGCTCGACCTCGTGTCGAATACCTTTATCCTTCGGTAATTCGCACGGAACAGTTTCAGGGAATACATCCTTGAATTCAACCAAATCTTCATAGAGAGGATTTTTCTTGAGCGATTCCCACGATTGGGAGTCATATCGCTCAATTCGTGTCTTTTCATCTAGGACACTCTCGTCCATCGATGAACTACTGAGAACTCTCTCGTTCTCAGTAAACACTGTTGCTGACCTTATGTCGGTTACACACTCGTCGTCAGCGCCGAGTATGCAGATCTGCTTGACTTTGCCACTACGCAGATCACGCAAGAACCTTTTATGTTCGAGCGTTGGCAACTGAGTGATCTCCGAAGTTAACTTCGGAGGCGCAATCAGATCAAGTGTATAAGCGCCTACACTTGATCCGTTATTGATCATGACATTCAATGTCTCTGTCATTTCCTGGGGACTTATTCCCTCAGGCTTCGAAGGACTTATTCCTTCGTCTTCCCGGGGACTTATTCCCGCGGGTTTCGGGGAACTTATTTCCGCCGTATTTGTACTATCGGAACTTATTCCCTTTACTTCCTCTAGCTGGGGTTGCGCAACCACAGCGAGATCCTCTACGAAAGACTCTCCAGTCGATCTAGGATTATCGTTTCGCTTAACCTGAGCGATCGATTGTTTCTCTTCTAGATGTTCCCCGCTAGGGATACATCTTTGTCCCAGTCCACCCGACTTATTCGAGTGGTGGACCTTCGGCGCAGCCTGTGTTTCCCTCACATCCGCCGGAACTTTGCTCCGAAGTGTAACCGTTTGGTACACTAAGGTTTTGTGCAGTCGTACTAACGACCGTACCACAAGTGAGGCCATCGCACTCACTCGTAGTACATCCACACGCTTGTGGACGCTCCAAAACGTTCATCAGATGGACATCTGATGAACAAGCGGCAGGCATCGTTACTGTTCGATGTTGCCAGTTTACCCGTGGTTCGTACCTTCTGAGCCACGGTATTCCAAGGATGACATCAAATTTGTCATCCAAATCCAATACGATAAAGTCATCGTCATATTGGGTATCTTCTAGCGTATAGTGGATCTTCACTATACGCTTCATGACGGTTACGGATGCGCCTGTCGCAAGACGTACCGTCATCCTCGTAGGAGGTATGTCACATTCACTGAATTTAAAGTGACCATCTTCTAGCGATTGGCGTCGCACAAAATTGTTGGACGCCCCACAATCGACTAGAGCTCGAAGGGACAACTTATTTGTCACTTCGAGTTTCAAGGTAATGAGTGAGACCTCATTACCTAGAGCAGCAACGCACAACGTTTGTGTGTTGGGAGCAACCTTCGTCAAGAGGCCTACAAATTCTCTTGACGTTGCTGGACCAGTAGGGTGCTCCGCACCTACTGATCCTGTCCGTTTTTTGACGGTCCATCCCGTTGTTGCGTCTTTGCACCAACAGCGGACCCTCGTCCCTGCCCCTTTCTCATGGGTGGACGGTCACTACGCCCAGTGTCGCGAGACACTGGACGAGGGGCACTACACTCGTAAGCGTAGTGTCCTGTCATTTGACATCTGTTGCATCTCTGCAGCTTCTTGTAGCCTGTAGAGCGAGAATTCTCGCTCTCTACATAACAGAGTTCCATCGGCTCTGGACCTCCGCTGTCATATCGTCTCGGTTGACGATATGATGTCGAGCTGGCGCGAGCCTGTCTCAGACTGAAGTCTTCCTGCTCCGCAATGGAAATGGCTTGTTCTAGTGAATCTAGTTCAAGCCGGAACAGGTGAGTCTTGACGGGACCATCCGCAAGACCCTGCATGAACACCGAAACCAACGTGTGTTCATCCACCGGATTGGAACTTATACAACTCGTGAGATGTCGTATATGTTGAGCGTAAGCGTGCACATCACGCTTACCCTGCTTGAGCTTCAAGAGTTCGGTTCGAGCTCTGAACTCAGCTCTAGGCGGTTCAAACGTTTGTTTGAGCCGCGACTTGAAGACTTCCAACGACCCAAACGCATATGGGTCGTGCAACTTGAGCCCCAGTGCCCAAGTCTTGGCACGTCCTGCCAGATTTGACTGGGCAAATGCAACTTGCATATCCCCGTCGTCGATGCGACGCGCCCTTATGGCGTCATCCAATTCGACGAACCATCTCAAGAGAGAGTCCTCTTCGACTCCCCTATACTTGGAGATGTCAATCTTCAAGGTCTCGGGTCGACGCGAGTGCATCGACCCGCCAGCAGCAGCCTGCTGCTGTCTCAACAGTTCAAACTGTTGAGCACCCTGTTCTCTCAACAACTCTGCTTGTTGACAGCCTTGTTGGTGAAGCAAGGCTACTTTCTCGCGTTCTGCGTCAAGTTCATTTTGAATGAACTTGGCGATAGTAGCATGTTGGGCATCTCTATTGAGAGCCTCTAGCATGACGCTAACAGCATGGATGTCCATGGTTGAACCCATTCGTTCAACCGCATCCCATTCGACATCGCTCAAATGGGAGTAGCCGTCACGCGTAGCGTGAAAGCTTTGGTCATCTTCATCATCCAACAAATTCATGTTGGATGTGAACGCGGTCCTTGGACGGACTACGAAGTGCTACCAGGTGTAACGGGGCACCCTGAAGCTTGTACTGGTGACAGTACAAGCTACTTATTCTGATGACAGAATAAGGCGGTGCCTCGTAACTTCACGTACACTCGTACGTGCAGAGGAAGACGGTAAGAAGAAGCGAGTACTTGGTTAAAGTAAAAAGTAGAACTGTATTTATAATAGTTAATGTCCGCAATAAATCACTATTTATCTTCATCTAACTTTGTCTGAATACAAATGTGTAAATCAACTATCTGCTCACCACTCATTGCGTGCGTCTGTCGTGGCGCGTCTTCGTTGGTTGATATAATGGCCTATATCATCCAATTAGGAACTACTCGTAAGTGCTACAGAATATTTGTCCTTATGACAATATTCTGAGAATATAACTCTTATAGTTATATTCTATTAACAATTTCTTATAAATTGTTATGTAACGATTCACCCCGTTACACACCACGTACAGCTTCGATTGCACATTCCATGCATAACTTACGTCAAACGTTGGCTATAGCTCCTTTGTGTATGCTTATCGTTGTGAATGAGCGACCACGTTTGCCTGGTAGCACCTTCGTCACTTTTTCGTCTTACAACGGACATTTTAATTGGCTTTACATTCCCCACCACGATTTGCGGCGGGAGAACAAGATGTAAGAACTGTTTAAAACAGCACGGACAAGACAGGCAGCAATTGTCTGTCGAATCCCAGCAAAAGAACATCGAACATGCACCCGCTGTCCGTAAGTTTTTCCCTAACTCGTAAGTCATAGCATCGTTTGAGGTTTGGTGTCCATTACTCGAGTCGTGTCGAGTGAAGGGGGAAGGAATGAGTTCTGTACACAGGAATGTGTTCTCATCAGCGATGACGTTCGAGGCAGATTCCCAGATTCCCGCGCCGCTCCGGCATGACTCAAGCAATTTAAGTGAAGTCTTTTTGTGTAAACTCAACTACTGGTGGCAGCCCCTGCTTCCACGTTGTACGTTTCAATGGTCGGGGTCGCCGATCCACACATGGCGAAAGCTCAAAGATTCCTGCAATGTCGTCGCAGAGGTAATGGCTGCAAGAAAACTACTATAACATCCGGGTCATCGCAAATAAATCTACGAGCGCTTTCACCACAACTCAGAGTTGTGTCATTTTTGCAAAGTTGAGTGCGAAAGTTGTGCTGCAGCCTGTAAGCATGCACATTCTTCAGTACAGCCTTCTTCGATGTGCCGTTTTTTTAAAATGTGTGCAAGCTAGGGGTTACGGTGCGAGGTGGCGTGCATCCTCTCGCAATCCAACTCATTGGGTGGATCACTAGCTACTAAAACAAACTAAGCAGCTATGTTAACAACCTGTATATTGATGGCGGCGGCATCCATGGGTCTTTTCTTTAGAGCAAAAGATCTCAAGAGTAGAGTGATGAATCTGAGTGGATAAATTTTTGTGCAAGCTATCAAAAAATAGGTGTCAAATAGCATGACTGTACCCTGCTGCGTCGAACAAAGGCCTGTTGTACTTGCAGCCACTTTGTACAGATACAGGAATGACAGCTAAGCCAGCACCTGTTGTTGCAAGAATGTCATGTTGAGCATGTTCTGGTATGTTGACAAGACAAAGAATCAGCGATAGCCACAGCATTTCTATAAAGCCATGTGTTGAGCTATGCGTTTACGGATGAGAGCACCGGGTCGAAAAGCGAACTAGCAACAGCAGCTTCCAAACGAGGCCTCCGGCAGCTTTGAAATAAGGCAAATTTATTAGAACCACACACATTAAGAAACGCTTTGAGACATCTACAGCGAAGTGTCCATTCGAAGTGCCATTTATCGTCGTGAACGGCTTCCTCTCGGTGTCTCCCTCCTAAATATTGGCTCACCTTTTCGGTAATTCCGTTCATTTTACGACTGCAGTGACGGACAAGATAAAATAGCACCGCATAAAAAGGTAGGATAACGTCATGACGATATTTTATCGAAGGAAAGTCAAAGTAGTCGAACTCTACCCCAACGCTGCAACAAGATGGTGTCTTGAATACTATCCATCGTTCTATCGCCGTGATTGAACGTGAGCAAAAGCGTTGATACTAAATTCACAAATGGTGAGCCACGGAGGCAAACATTTCGAAATAAGAGCAACACTACGGTTCGTTACAAAGGCAATAGGTGACCAAGCTTTCCGGTATTGCTATAATTATTCGCCGATCCTCTGCTGAAATTTGTTGCCCAACTTAACGCAATGGCTGCAAGGACGAATGGCAACGCGCTGCACTCATGAGGACGCCACGACAAGTTTGGTCTCGTGATAATAGCAACTCTAAGTTACAAATTTTGGACAGGTTAGAGGGTGCGTTGGGCCAGTTCAAACTATACCATGCTGAGTGGACCGATACCCAAGTTGTCGAAAGATATTAGCTTGCCGCGGTTGCGAAGAGACGTGGAGAACATTTGCTTTGAGAATGTTCATGTGCCGTAGCTCTATGAACCAAACTAGTTACGCATTAAACTGAATAACGAGAGTCCACCAGCACACTTAACGATTTTTTACAAGCATGCGCGAGCAGACAAGTACACGCTATGCCGAACAACGGGCAGGAATCGTGAGGGAACGGTTCCAAGATGATGTTTGTGGTATAATGAACGGGTGTGGAAGCGAATCCAAGAATGCATTGCCACGATGTTCCATAGAAAGCTGTGGATGGACAAAAATGAAGCTGTCTACCGTTTCGCATCCATTCGTATTTGCATGAGCACAAAAAGGCATTGCTGGCCCAATAACTGTTGCAATTGCGAAGAGAGAGCATTGTAAAGTTGAGACCACAACTTTGGGTGGTATGCGATATGTATGAATCGAGTTGCTGGAGCGCGAAACTAGAGGAGTGCATGCGTTTACTGGCCCCAGTCACGGTCAGCCCCAAATCACCCACCGGCAATCACAGCATCTCTAAGAATACACCAGAGATCTTGAACATAGTTACTTTCATCGTGGAATCGACAATCTGAACCACAAAAGAAGAGCTACATCAAGAAGAAGCAGTGAATCGACCTATACGCAGAACAACCATCAAACTTCTCGTCTGGTTATAGAACATCAAGAAATTACGATCGAAAAGCGTAGATTTCCACAGGTTTGAAGTTACCTGCGAATCTTACTTGAAAACTGTAATCATTAGTCTACGTCAAATAATTGCTGAGTGTGCTCCAGCGAGCAGGTCGCGCTGAGTACTTTGTTAATTTTGCAGGTTCTTTGGGGGATCGGAATGATCCTGGATTTTAGCGCAGAATTGTCCAGTCTAGATCGACTTGGACCGTACATTATTACAAAGCTGGAGTTCTCCAAATTAAAATCAATCGTCATTTATGATACTTCTGGTGCACACCATAAGCCCGGGTAACTATTGCTGCGACCTGCAAGTCCGAAGAGGCACTCATGATTTACGCGCTTGCACACGCGAATCATCAGATTACGGCTGTGGAGTCTATTCCACTTAGCGACGTCAAGACAGCGAACAATCTCGCACTTTAACGGGGCTCCTGGAAAGCTAATCTGCGCCAGTCATGAGCCCGCAGGGTCATGACCAAAAGCTATTGACATCGCCTGTAGAAAGAATCTATTCTGCACATGTCGTGTAGGAGATGCCGAGTCTATGGTGACGCTTCGCGCCAACGTGGCTGAGTGCTCGGCGCCGCTGGCAATAAAAGAAGCGGGAACAACTGTTAACTGACACTGTTAAACACCGAATGCTACCACACGGCAATTTTTTTGCGCGTGTTTCGACCATTTTCAGGGATAATACTGTCGTCACGCTAAGTGAAAAGTCTTCTTTTGGACAACATCGCTCCAAAGAATTGGCGGATGATATGGCTGACGTATGGCGACGTAATACAACGTCGTTATCCATCTATAAACAGCATTAATCCATTTATCGCACAAGCCCCTACTCCTCCGATCTTCTATGGTGATGCGGTTGTTGCCCCTGTGACGTCGCAGCAGCAATAAAAATATTTAAACATGAAAAGGCTGCTGCGACAGATGAAATTAGCAACACATTCTACAAAGACCACTCCGACGCTATGCTACTATTCTGGCAGCGCTTTTCTCGGAATGGTTCGAGTTTGAAGTAAATCTGGCAATTTATAATGGTGTCAACATCCTCTGTCTGGAGAATTCTGCTAAGTCTCCCCGGCCGTCGAATCGCAGACCCATCATACTCCTTATCTCTGACTACAAATTTTCGCAAATATTTTCGCGAGACGGGCTCAGGCCTCTGCTCCCTTCCGTATTCGACCATGCCCAGCTCAGATTTGTTCCTGGATGCAATGTTGCCACGTATCTCTATATTTTTGTAGCGCGAAGCTTTATGTGCGGCAGATTCCCACCATACACCAGTTCATCGTGATGCATTTGGACTTTTCCAAGGCATGTGATACTCTGCAACGTCCGTTTTTTCTCGCAGTTCTCGCCTAGATGGTGTTCTGTCTAAGTTTGTTCAGATGGTCGCCGCACTTCACTAGAACACAACTTGTCAATTTGTCGTCAACGGTATTCTCTTGCGGCGGGTGCAAATAACTTGTGGCATACGACAAGAGTTCCTGATGGACCCTCTACTCTTTATTGTAGATCTAGAATGCGCTCACAAAATGATCTAACTCTTTGAAGATCTCCCTGGGATCACGCTACGCTCATCTGGCTGCGAAGAGGTCGTCTCTTTTTCTGGATATGCCAATGATACATGTCGTCTATCGCCTTTGCCGCGTTGACATTTCCAAGGTGCTTACTTTATGAGAAGTTTCAGGATGTGTCCGGTCTTGCTATCAACAAGGATAAATCCATTATCGTCGTTCTCGGGCACAATTCCACTATGCCGGTCGATCTCACATGCCAGCTCACTTTACTGGGACTACTGACCACTGTCGTTGCTTGGGCATACAATTCGGTCAAGTTGACGCGCTCACGTTAAACTGGGACATCTGCATCCGGGAGGTCTAAGATTGCCTTGCACTGGCACGGCAGAAGGCTCACTATGTCCAAGAGCGAGCGCTCCTTATCCATACCATCGCGGTCCCAAAAACTGTAAGTGGCTTGGCATTGATGGCCGACTTCGGCAATTTATCAACGGATGCAGCCAGTTAACAAGGACTTCGTCTGGGGCGTGCGCAATGGGACGCGTATTTAGTCTTGTGTACCGGAACAACAGGAGGAGCTACCTCTTTGAAAGAGAGGTCTAGTAGTGCCTTTCATCGCTACCAAGCTCATAGCCCTTGTGTTAAAGACGGCTGGGGCTGTTCTGCCTCAGTGGGTTTCCGTGAATTTCTTCTCGGTGACATCCTGTGGGCAGACGGTGGCATGCGACCGGCCTATATCACTCCGAAGTAACTTCGTGATGCACTTGTGACTATTCGAAAGTCATGTTGGGATACTTGTGCGGTACTCGTCGGTATTGCAGCGGCTAGTCACGCCAAAGCTGTCCAGTTTTCCAAGATGATACAAAGGGCACACCATTTTACAAGGACAGTCAAGATTATCTGCAATTTTGATGGCGGTTTCGTCGTCGACCACTCGTATGCTATGGCCTCTGAGACAGTAGCCGAAATAAGGTGCCTGGACTGAAAACATCGGTCGAGTTGATCTGCACTGGTTACAACAAGCATGTATCTTGAGCCTATCGTGGCTTCCATTTTGTGAAGGCTCACCGTATAAGATTCAAGGTGCAAGTTTTGACTATGGGAAAGCTACTCTTGGTAATGTGCTCACCTGGACATGACTGCGCCATAAGCAAGACATCTTCATTCCAGGACAGCACCTAAAAAAACACTTTACACTGCGATCGATCGGCATTTTTGCGCTTTTGCCATGCTTTGGTACATAATTTACCGATATCCTCTCCCGCCAACCTACCGCGGACACCTAATATTCTTACGAGGATGAGGCGACGAGCCGACGAGTGTGTGTCTTAAAATTGACTAGCCTAGGCCTTACGGTACATGACAAGAATTGGCAGTCTCCTGGGTTTTCGGTTCTTACGATGCAGGATTATGACCAGGCTCACCTGTGCACACCGGGAACCTTGTTCATTTGGGGTACACCAGATCATGACGCGGGCCATCCAGATCTGGGTAGGCGACCGGCGGTGGGTTTCGCGAGCGCATATCCTCAAGCAAATTGCTTCTCGAAAGCGCTCAGTTTCTGGGATTAATAAACACAAGCACTGGGTCCTGCATTTAGCACACGCGCTTGTTGTTTGTGGTATCGACAGCGTTGATGGACGCTTTCTTCACCAAAAAGGGCCTAGTTGACTATGTCTCTCATACGCTATTCTGATCAAATGCAATCGCATCCCTCTATGAAATCTTTTGTCGACAATCTCTCGCGTCCGAATATAATTTGATCTCCGACTGTAATGCTTCCTCTAGACTCATTTCCTAGTTCTGTCCCCTCGCTCAAGGCCAATGGGAGACTCCTGTTTCCGTTTGGAGCAGACTCGGCTGCCTTCCGCAGGCCACTTTTCCGTGCACTACGTTTTCAATTAAACCCCCTAACTTCCCGAACGCTCCTGGACTGCTGTGCAACCTGCTCTACAGCCGTGCAAGCGGACACTTCACGATCGCAATGTTGTATCAGAGGCTGCGAGCGACCGCTTAACCGCCTGGTCTTTACGTTTCTTTTCCCTTATCACAAGGTTACGGAGGCCGCTTCCCGCTTAACCGCCTGTCCTTTACGTTTCTTTTTCTTAAACACTAGGTTACGGAGGCCGCTTCCCGCTTAACCGCCTGGCCTTTACGTTTCTTTTCCCATAAAACTAGGTTACGGAGGCCGCGTCCCATCATAGCGGGCTTGAGTTGGGGGGTGCTTCTTTACGAACCCACAGGCCGAAAGACTTTTCGGGGTTCTACTTACACTTGGGTCTTACTGACAACTGTCTATTCAACGGGTGGGCCAATCAGATCTTTAACCTGGAATTGGTCGGTAGACTTACAAAATTCTTATCGCACGACGCGTCGTGCGACTTCGATCGAAATTTGAGTAGTTTTTATGTTCTCCTATCATTTAAACTCCTTTACTCTATCCTTGCCTTGCACTTGGGTTCGCTGTGATGAGTGGCCAGGAGCGACCAGACTGTAAGAGGCCAAGTCGACCTACGGGTGACCGAGGCCCACCTTGGGCGACCAGGCCGACTGACCAGTGGTTGAGAAAGATCCATGTCGGTACCGTTTAACTGGTATTTTCGGTCGGTATGACCCCGTTAGTGGTAACCTTAATCGCTCGTCACGGTTTAACCCTACAGACACTCTTTCATTGTGACCTCCAGGTCTCCGGTCCCTTTTCCGGCCGCGAGGTCTCATGCCCATCCGGACCCTCGACCCTTAAGTCCATCATTCCGAAAACTCGCTTCACCGTATATCCGGTGGCACTACTTCGAGTTTGATGCTAGCACGAGCGCGCTCGGCACTGGCGGATGAGATTGTGTAGCATTCCCGAACGCCGCCATTTCAATCACTGGTTTAAAGTCGGTTGCCCGCGAACCAATGCCTTCTATTATCTGCTGGTGCATCGCACGATAAACAAGGTCCTCCTGGATCCGGGTCGTTGTCGTCCTACTACAGGCGCAGTCACATGCGGCAAGCGCTGTATAGATTGGTAGCTTTGACCTGGGCTCGTCTCCAACTTTGTGTTCTGTAACGGGGTGAATCGTTACATAACAATTTATAAGAAATTGTTAATAGAATATAACTATAAGAGTTATATTCTCAGAATATTGTCATAAGGACAATATTCTGTAGCACTTCCAAGTAGTTCCTAATTGGTTGATATAGGCCATTATATCAACCAACGAAGACGCGCCACGACAGACGCACGCAATGAGTGGTGAGCAGATAACTGACTTACACATTTGTATTTAGACATAGTTAGATGAAGATAAATAGTGATTTATTGCAGACATTAACTATTATAAATACAGTTCTACTTTTACTCTAACCGAGTACTCGCTTCTTCTTACCGTCTTCCTCTGCACGTACGAGTGTACGTGAAGTTACAGGCACCGCCTTATTCTGTTATCAGAATAAGTAGCTTGTACTGTCACCAGTACAAGCTTCAGGGTGCCCCGTTACACCTGGTAGCACTTCGTAGTCCGTCCAAGGACCGCGTTCACATCCAACATGAATATGTTGGATGATGAAGATGACCAAAGCTTTCACGCTACGCGTGACGGCTACTCCCATTTGAGCGATGTCGAATGGGATGCGGTTGAACGAATGGGTTCGACCATGGGCATCCATGCTGTTAGCGTCATGCTAGAGGCTCTCAATAGAGATGCCCAACATGCTACTATCGCCAAGTTCATTCAAAATGAACTTGACGCAGAACGCGAAGAAAGTAGCCTTGCTTCACCAACAAGGTTCTCAACAAGCAGAGTTGTTGAGAGAACAGGGTGCTCAACAGTTTGAACTGTTGAGACAGCAGCAGGCTGCTGCTGGCGGGTCGATGCACTCGCGTCGACCCGAGACTTTGAAGATTGACATCTCCAAGTATAGGGGAGTCGAAGAAGACTCCCTCTTGAGATGGTTCGTCGAGTTGGATGACGCCATAAGGGCGCGTCGCATCGACGACGGGGATATGCAAGTTGCATTTGCCCAGTCAAATCTGGCAGGACGTGCCAAGACTTGGGCACTGGGGCTCAAGCTGCACGACCCATATGCGTTTGGGTCGTTGGAAGTCTTCAAGTCGCGGCTCAGACAAACGTTTGAACCGCCTAGAGCTGAGTTCAGAGCTCGAACCGAACTCTTGAAGCTCAAGCAGGGTAAGCGTGATGTGCACGCTTACGCTCAACATATACGACATCTCACGAGTTGTATAAGTTCCAATCCGGTGGATGAACACACGTTGGTTTCGGTGTTCATGCAGGGTCTTGCGGATGGTCCCGTCAAGACTCACCTGTTCCGGCTTGAACTAGATTCACTAGAACAAGCCATTTCAATTGCGGAGCAGGAAGACTTCAGTCTGAGACAGGCTCGCGCCAGCTCGACATCATATCGTCAACCGAGACGATATGACAGCAGAGGTCCAGAGCCGATGGAACTCTGTTATGTAGAGAGCGAGAAGGCTCGCTCTACAGGCTACAAGAAGTTGCAGAGATGCAACAGATGTCAAAGACAGGACACTACGCTTACGAGTGTAGTGCCCCTCGTCCAGTGTCTCGCGACACTGGGCGTAGTGACCGTCCACCCATGAGAAAGGGGCAGGGACGAGGGTCCGCAGTTGGTGCAAAGACGCAACAACGGGATGGACCGTCAAAAAACGGACAGGATCAGTAGGTGCGGAGCACCCTACTGATCCAGCAACGTCAAGAGAATTTGTAGGCCTCTTGATGAAGGTTGCTCCCAACACACAGACATTGTGCGTTGCTGCTCTAGGTAATGAGATCTCACTCATTACCTTGAAACTCGAAGTGACGAATAAGTTGTCCCTTCGAGCTCTAGTCGATTGTGGGGCGTCCAACAATTTTGTGCGACGCCAATCGCTAGAAGATGGTCACTTTAAATTCAGTGAATGTGACACACCTCCTACGAGGATGACGGTACGTCTTGCGACAGGCGCATCCGTAACCGTCATGAAGCGTATAGTGAAGATTCACTATACGCTAGAAGATACCCAATACGACGATGACTTTATCGTATTGGATTTGGATGACAAATTTGATGTCATCCTTGGAATACCGTGGCTCAGAAGGTACGAACCACGGGTAAACTGGCAACATCGGACAGTAACGATGCCTGCCGCTTGTTCATCAGATGGCCATCTGATGAACGTTTTAGGCGTCCACAAGCGTGTGGATGTACTACGAGTGAGTGCGATGGCCTCACTTGTGGTACGGTCGTTAGTACGACTGCACAAAACCTTAGTGTACCAAACGGTTACACTTCGGAGCAAAGTTCCGGCGGCTGTGAGGAAACACAGGCTGCGCCGAAGGTCCACCACTCGAATAAGTCGGGTGGACTGGGACAAAGATGTATCCCTAGAGGGGAACATCTAGAAGAGAAACAATCGATCGCTCAGGTTAAGCGAAACGATAATCCTAGATCGACTGGAGAGTCTTTCGTAGAGGATCTCGCTGTGGTTGCGCAACCCCAGCTAGAGGAAGTAAAGGGAATAAGTCCCAAGATTACAAATACGGCGGAAATAAGTTCCCCGAAACCCGCGGGAATAAGTCCCCGGGAAGACGAAGGAATAAGTCCTTCGAAGCCTGAGGGAATAAGTCCCCAGGAAATGACAGAGACATTGAATGTCATAGTCAATAACGGATCATGTGTAGGCGCTTATACACTTGATCTGATTGCGCCTCCGAAGTTAACTTCGGAGATCACTCAGTGCCAACGCTCGAACATAAAAGGTTCTTGCGTGATCTGCGTAGTGGCAAAGTCAAGCAGATCTGCATACTCGTCGCTGACGACGAGTATGTAACCGACATAAGGTCAGCAACAGTGTTTACTGAGAACGAGAGAGTTCTCAGTAGTTCATCTATGGACGAGAGTGTCCTAGATGAAAAGACACGAATTGAGCGATATGAGTCCCAATCATGGGAATCGCTCAAGGAAAATCCTCTCTATGAGGATTTGGTTGAATTCAAGGATGTATTCCCTGAAACTGTTCCGTGCGAATTACCGAAGGATAAAGGTATTCGACACGAAGTCGAGCTTAAACCAGGCTCGAAGTACTGTGTCATGAAGCAGTGGCCACTGCCTCGTGAACAAGTACTTGCGATCGACAAGTTCTTTGCCGATCGTTTAGCAGCAGGCCATGTGAGGGGAATCAACTTCCCCACATAGCTCTCCGACCTTCTGTGTGCGAAAAGCAACAGGAGGGTGGCGGATAGTGCACGCGTTTAACAAATTGAACGCTGCAACGGTACCGGCTCAGACGCCGATACCGAGGAAGGACGTAATCATTGATGGTATGTCAAAGAGTACCATCTTTTCGTCCATGGATTTGATGGATGGCTTCTATCAAATCCTAATGCGGGAACAGGATATACCCTATACCGCAGTTAGCACGCCTAGCGGCATGCTCTGGGAATGGCTAGTAATGCCACAAGGGCTCAGTAATGCCCCTGCCACGTTCAACAGGTGTGTATCACATCTGTTGAGGCCAATACGAGAATTCGCGCCGAGTTATTTCGATGACGTATTCATCCATAGTCGAGCTATGGATGGAAAGTCGGACGTTGAGTTCACAGGTACCACGTCCGACAAGTTCTTACAATCATGCGAAAGCATCAATTGTATGCTAACCTCAAGAAGTGTATATTTGCAGCAAGCGAAATACCACTTCTTGGGTGCATCGTTGGTAAGAACGGTGTACGTCCTGATCCCGAAAGATCAAGGCGATCACCGACTGGCCTGTGCCGGTCGATGTCAAAGGTCTTCGAAAATTCCTTGGGCTAGCGGCGTATTTGCATAAGTATTCACGCAATTACGCCGAGATGACTGTACACCTCTCTCGTTTGTTGAAAAGAACGAGAGGTGGTTATGGAACGCTGAATGTCAACGCTCCTTTGAGGGTATCAAGCAGAGCTTGATACAATCCCCAGTCCTAGCAATAGCCGATCAGGACAGGCCATTTCATGTGGTCTGTGATGCCAGCGATTTCGCAATCGGCTGTGCATTAATGCAGTACGACCTTGAAGGCGTTGAACGCGTCGTCTGCTATCAGTCGCGTCAGCTGCAACCAGCTGAGCGGAACTATCCAGTGCATGACAAGGAACTCCTTGCCATGAAGTATGCACTCGCGAAGTTCAGAGTCTATCTATTAGGAGATAGACCCTTCGTTGTTTACACTGACCATGCGTCCTTACGCACGGCAGTGAACAGCCCACACCTTTCACAACGAATGGCGCGGTGGTTGTCATTCTTTGCAGAATACAACTTTACGGTCGAGTACAAACCAGGACGACTTAATGTCGTCGCTGATGCACTCTCACGTCGTCCCGACTTTGAAACAGTCGCGAAACCCAACAGTGAGACAGTCACTGTTGCGGTTATGACGTCCTCAGTTCCATCTACAACGTTGTATGATGATGTGAGGCGGGCATACGCCCAAGATGGTGAGATAGTGAAGTTGTTGTCACATCTCTCCCAACCATCTCGAGAATCGTTGAAACGATTGTCGTCTGCGTATCGATCTGCATCAGATCGATACACTACTCGTAACGGTTTACTGTACTATACAGCCGTTTCTGGTGACACACCACGTGTTGTCATTCCAGATGATACTGATCTGCGTTTGCGGATCATGTTCGAGAAATATCACGATGCTCCTATAGGAGGACATCGTGGCCGAGAGAAAACATATCTCACGGTAAGTCGAGACTTTTACTGGCCCCGCCAGTATCAGTTTGTGCGAAAGTATGTTCGCGCATGCGAAGTCTGCCAACGAGTGAAGTCAAGTCCTTCACTGCGTGCACCTTTACAGCCTCTACCGGTTCCGGCTGAGTGCTGGGAATCCATCTCAATGGATTTCGTCTTCCGGGTTACCCAAAGACGCACGCGGGAATACGGGTATTCTCGTATTTGTTGACAGATTCAGCAAAATGGTACACCTTGTGGCTGTACCAGAGACAATCACGGCAAGTGGCTGTGCTTGTGTCTTTATTGACACCATCTTCCGACTTCATGGGTTGCCCCGTGAACTCGTATCAGACAGAGATCCACGATTCACTGCTGATTTCTGGCGTTCCGTGTTCAAATCACTCGGAACGCGCTTGAAGATGTCAACATCTGATCATCCAGAGTCAGATGGTCAGACGGAACGTGCCAATCGTGTCCTTGAAGAGATACTTCGAGGATACGTACACTCCTTTAAGAGTTGGAGTGAGTTTTTGCCAATGGTAGAGTTTGCCATCAACAACTCGGTGCATGCGTCCACGACACATACACCGTTTTACGTGAATGGCTTGCGCCATCCGCGTGTACCCACCTTACTAGAGTGTAACTCTGGTTTAAGGGGGGGAGGGACTCGCGCGAGCAAAAACCGATTTGGTTCACGCTCATCACGCTCTGACGAAGAAGTCATTGCGTTTGATGCCGATATCGATAACATCGATATCGAAGAAGATGATGCCAGTGAGAGTGCGGAAGCCCTCACTGAAGACAATGATCCCAGTGAGAGTGCGGAAGCCCTCACTGAAGAAAAGGTTGTTGTTGCTGCAGTGCGCTCACAGCACACTGAAGCTAACGAGTCATCAGATGAGTTCATACTGGCTCGTGAAACGGTAGTCCGTTTTGTGCAAGACTCCATCGCCGAAGCGGTGGATAAGCAAAAGCAAAACGCTGACAAGAATGGAAGGGCAAACACTCTTTTATTTAATAAAGGTGACTTAGTCCTACTGTCTACGGTTAATCTACCAAAGCATGTAGTGACTAACTTGGGTAGCAGTAAACTACTACCCAAGTACATTGGCCCATTTCGTGTATTGCACCGCCTAGGCAATGCATACACGATCGAGTTACCACGTAAGATGCGAACGCATCCCACGTTTTATGTTGGTCGGCTTAAGCCGTACCATCAGTACGCTGCTTCTTCCGATGAAGAACGCCCTTGCGCTCAAGCATCTCGCAGAGAGCCTTGTGCTCCCGATGGTGGGCATCAACAAGGGTCTGAAGAGCAGTTATCTCAGCCCGAGACCGATCAACAATCCCACGAGCTACCCTTAGCTCGTCACGAAAGATGTCAGAGATCTCTCGTTCTCAAGCTGAGCAAAGGCAAACTCAGCTCGATGCTTCAAGGCAGTGTCCGCCATTTGGAGACGCCTGCCCCGCTCGTGTTCGAGATCGTCGCGTAACCCTAGCGTTACGCGATCAAAAACTCTCGGGAACACACCGATCCCCATGATCGTGTGGAGAGCGTCTTTCCTCCTCCTCCACCTCCATTAGAGGACTCTCGCGGTGGCCAGCGCTATCTAGTTGAGCAGCTGTTGAACCACCGCGACGTGAACGGACGTCGGACGAGTTATCTCGTCCGGTGGCGCGGCTATATCCCGTCCTGGGATTCTTGGGAGCCCCGCTCCCAATTGATGGTTGACGTACTGGGTCTGGTCGAGCAGTACGACGCGACACATCCTGTGCCGCAGAAGGACCGCCGGAGAAAGTCTTCCCGGCACGGTCGTAAAGGGATTTCAGGTTGTCAATCCCTTCGTACATCTCAGTAGAGACACGTACGCGCCACCACGGGCTGGTAAGGAGGTAAGCCTCCTTAGGTGCTCGTGCAGAGTTGTTCACACAACATGGGCACGAGTCTCCCCAAGAGAGGCAGGGTAATCCTTTCTCCTTGACAGACGATGCAGCTTATAGCGTGCACCTGTCGGGGTTCGCTTTTCAAACTTATCACGAGCTTTGATAAGTTTGTCGTTCCAAGCGTCACGACCTACATCCTCGAGATTATGGATGTAGGCGTTCCACGCCTGAAGTAGTGAGGGACCATCACGTTTTGTGATTCCCACTGTACCATCGATGTCTGAAGAAAGCATCGATGAAGAACTCATGTTCAGCGCGATAGTCTTTCGCGCTGGGGTCAAGGTGATGAATCCTCGACGAATCGAACAATCGTGTTCGATAACGATCACTCGTCGTCGCCGACAAGTGATCCATGACAGATTTAGGAGGCATCCATGCCTTCTTTTCTGGAGCGAGACGCAACACATTGCGGTCCCGCTCTTCCTGCGACGTGCCGACAGAAGTACTGGCACCTCGCTGTGAAGTGGTGTCCATTGGAGAAACGACACCACTATTGGCGCCCGAGTCTCGCGACCTCGAGCGCCTTCGCTTCGGCGATGGTTCATCTGACTCATCAGATGAACCAAAGATGCTGCGACGCAAAGCATCGTCCATGCCACGCTTGGCAGGCGGCTTGGATTCAATTGCCGTCGATACGGATCCGTCATCCGTATCAGGAGAGTACGAGACACCGAGCTCGTACTCTGTGAAGACACGAGTGTCTTCATGACCAGCGCCTGCATCACCAGGTGATACAGGCTGAGTCGATTCAGCAACCGATGGGACATCAGTTGCTGTAGTTTCTGCTTCGGCGTCCGCACAGAGACGTGCAGACGCGCTCTCGGCGGCCTTGCTCGCGCATCGCATGGGCTTGTTTACCATGCGATGAGATGTTGGAAAGTGGACGCGGACCAACAAGTGCAAACCCCGTCCCAAATGATTTGGGACGAGTATCCATTTAGTCAATCAGTCACTAAAGTGACTGATGGTTAAGGGGGGTGATGTAACGGGGTGAATCGTTACATAACAATTTATAAGAAATTGTTAATAGAATATAACTATAAGAGTTATATTCTCAGAATATTGTCATAAGGACAATATTCTGTAGCACTTCAAGTAGTTCCCTAATTGGTTGATATAGGCCATTATATCAACCAACGAAGACGCGCCACGACAGACGCACGCAATGAGTGGTGAGCAGATAACTGACTTACACATTTGTATTTAGACATAGTTAGATGAAGATAAATAGTGATTTATTGCAGACATTAACTATTATAAATACAGTTCTACTTTTTACTCTAACCGAGTACTCGCTTCTTCTTACCGTCTTCCTCTGCACGTACGAGTGTACGTGAAGTTACGAGGCACCGCCTTATTCTGTTATCAGAATAAGTAGCTTGTACTGTCACCAGTACAAGCTTCAGGGTGCCCCGTTACATGTTCCGTGGCTGCGTACCGCGGTCTGGGTTTTATTTTGCGAGCGGCTAAACTTAGCAGCTTTACGCCGTTGCGCGTAATTGAACACAATTTCCTGGTCGTTTCGCAGCTTCAATCACACCAATCGCCTCGGCAACTGCACCTCGCTGCGCTATGCTGTACCGCCTAGGCACTAGCTCCAAGGGCAGCACTGGAGACCAACCCGTCATCTCAGGTATATGCCCCACCCGATCTTAGTGTCGCTCAGCGAATCCAACAATACTCGAGACGTAACGTCACGTCGACATCGGACAATTCGATCGCCTCTCGATGTCCACCTGCAACTGGGTATCAATACATCATCGGTTAGATGCCAGGCGACGTGCTGTCAGTCCAGTCACACTATAGTCTACTCTCTATCGCTCCACCAAGTAGAGCGGACTATTTGGTATGTGTAACGGGGTGAATCGTTACATAACAATTTATAAGAAATTGTTAATAGAATATAACTATAAGAGTTATATTCTCAGAATATTGTCATAAGGACAAATATTCTGTAGCACTTACGAGTAGTTCCTAATTGGTTGATATAGGCCATTATATCAACCAACAAAGACGCGCCACGACAGACGCACGCAATGAGTGGTGAGCAGATAACTGATTTACACATTTGTATTTAGACATAGTTAGATGAAAATAAATAGTGATTTATTGCAGACATTAACTATTATAAATACAGTTCTACTTTTTACTTTAACCAAGTACTCGCTTCTTCTTACCGTCTTCCTCTGCACGTACGAGTGTACGTGAAGTTACGAGGCACCGCCTTATTCTGTCATCAGAATAAGTAGCTTGTACTGTCACCACTACAAGCTTCAGGGTGCCCCGTTACACCTGGTAGCACTTCGTAGTCCGTCCAAGGACCGCGTTCACATCCAACATGAATTTGTTGGATGATGAAGATGACCAAAGCTTTCACGCTACGCGTGACGGCTACTCCCATTTGAGCGATGTCGAATGGGATGCGGTTGAACGAATGGATTCGACCATGGGCATCCATGCTGTTAGCGTCATGCTAGAAGCTCTCAATAGAGATGCCCAACATGCTACTATCGCCAAGTTCATTCAAAATGAACTTGACGCAGAACGCGAGAAAGTAGCCTTGCTTCACCAACAAGGCTGTCAACAAGCAGAGTTGTTGAGAGAACAGGGTGCTCAACAGTTTGAACTGTTGAGACAGCAGCAGGCTGCTGCTGGCGGGTCGATGCACTCGCGTCGACCCAAGACCTTGAAGATTGACATCTCCAAGTATAGGGGAGTCGAAGAAGACTCCCTCTTGAGATGGTTCGTCGAATTGGATGACGCCATAAGGGCGCGTCGCATCGACGACGGGGATATGCAAGTTGCATTTGCCCAGTCAAATCTGGCAGGACGTGCCAAGACTTGGGCACTGGGGCTCAAGTTGCACGACCCATATGCGTTTGGGTCGTTGGAAGTCTTCAAGTCGCGGCTCAGACAAACGTTTGAACCGCCTAGAGCTGAGTTCAGAGCTCGAACCGAACTCTTGAAGCTCAAGCAGGGTAAGCGTGATGTACACGCTTACGCTCAACATATACGACATCTCACGAGTTGTATAAGCTCCAATCCGGTGGATGAACACACGTTGGTTTCGGTGTTCATGCTGGGTCTTGCGGATGGTCCCGTCAAGACTCACCTGTTCCGGCTTGAACTAGATTCACTAGAACAAGCCATTTCCATTGCGAAGCAGGAAGACTTCAGTCTGAGACAGGCTCGCACCAGCTCGACATCATATCTTCAACCGAGACGATATGACAGCGGAGATCCAGAGCCGATGGAACTCTGTTATGTAGAGAGCGAGAAGGCTCGCTCTACAGGCTACAAGAAGTTGCAGAGATGCAACAGATGTCAAAAGACAGGACACTACGCTTACGAGTGTAGTGCCCCTCGTCCAGTGTCTCGCGACACTGGGCGTAGTGACCGTCCACCCATGAGAAAGGGGCAGGGACGAGGGTCCGCTGTTGGTGCAAAGACGCAACAACGGGATGGACCGTCAAAAAAACGGACAGGATCAGTAGGTGCGGAGCACCCTACTGGTCCAGCAACGTCAAGAGAATTTGTAGGCCTCTTGATGAAGGTTGCTCCCAGCACACAAACGTTGTGCGTTGCTGCTCTAGGTAGTGAAATCTCACTCATTACCTTGAAACTCGAAGTGACAAATAAGTTGTCCCTTCGAGCTCTAGTCGATTGTGGGGCGTCCAACAATTTTGTGCGACGCCAATCGCTAGAAGATGGTCACTTTAAATTCAGTGAATGTGACACACCTCCTACGAGGATGACGGTACGTCTTGCGACAGGCGCATCCGTAACCGTCATGAAGCGTATAGTGAAGATCCACTATACGCTAGAAGATACCCAATATGACGATGACTTTATCGTATTGGATTTGGATGACAAATTTGATGTCATCCTTAGAATACCGTGGCTCAGAAGGTACGAACCACGGGTAAACTGGCAACATCGAACAGTAACGATGCCTGCCGCTTGTTCATCAGATGGCCATCTGATGAACGTTTTGGAGCGTCCACAAGCGTGTGGATGTACTACGAGTGAGTGCGATGGCCTCACTTGTGGTACGGTCGTTAGTACGACTGCACAAAACCTTAGTGTACCAAACGGTTACACTTCGGAGCAAAGTTCCGGCGGATGTGAGGAAACACAGGCTGCGCCGAAGGTCCACCACTCGAATAAGTCGGGTGGACTGGGACAAAGATGTATCCCTAGCGGGGAACATCTAGAAGAGAAACAATCGATCGCTCAGGTTAAGCGAAACGATAATCCTAGATCGACTGGAGAGTCTTTCGTAGAGGATCTCGCTGTGGTTGCGCAACCCCAGCTAGAGGAAGTAAAGGGAATAAGTTCCGATAGTACAAATACGGCGGAAATAAGTTCCCCGAAACCCGCGGGAATAAGTCCCCGGGAAGACGAAGGAATAAGTCCTTCGAAGCCTGAGGGAATAAGTCCCCAGGAAATGACAGAGACATTGAATGTCATGATCAATAACGGATCAAGTGTAGGCGCTTATACACTTGATCTGATTGCGCCTCCGAAGTTAACTTCGGAGATCACTCAGTTGCCAACGCTCGAACATAAAAGGTTCTTGCGTGATCTGCGTAGTGGCAAAGTCAAGCAGATCTGCATACTCGTCGCTGACGACGAGTGTGTAACCGACATAAGGTCAGCAACAGTGTTTACTGAGAACGAGAGAGTTCTCAGTAGTTCATCTATGGACGAGAGCGTCCTAGATGAAAAGACACGAATTGAGCGATATGACTCCCAATCGTGGGAATCGCTCAAGAAAAATCCTCTCTATGAAGATTTGGTTGAATTCAAGGATGTATTCCCTGAAACTGTTCCGTGCAAATTACCGAAGGATAAAGGTATTCGACACGAGGTCGAGCTTAAACCAGGCTCGAAGTACTGTGTCATGAAGCAGTGGCCACTGCCTCGTGAACAAGTACTTGCGATCGACAATTTCTTTGCCGATCGTTTAGCTGCGAGGCCATGTGAGGGAATCAACTTCCCCACATAGCTCTCCGACCTTTGTGTGCGAAAAGCAACAGGAGGGTGGCGGATAGTGCACGCGTTCAACAAATTGAATGCTGCAACGGTACCGGCTCAGACGCCGATACCGAGGAAGGAAGTAATCATTGATGGTATGTCAAAGCGTACCATCTTTTCGTCCATGGATTTGATGGATGGCTTCTATCAAATCCTTATGCGGGAACGGGATATACCCTATACCGCAGTTAGCACGCCTAGCGGCATGCTCTGGGAATGGCTAGTAATGCCACAAGGGCTTAGTAATGCCCCTGCCACGTTCAACAGATGCGTATCACATCTGTTGAGACCAGTACGAGAATTCGCGCCGAGTTATTTCGATGACGTATTCATCCATAGTCGAGCTATGGATGGAAAGTCGGACGTTGAGGTTCACAGGTACCACGTCCGACAGGTTCTTACAATCATGCGAAAGCATCAATTGTATGCAAACCTCAAGAAGTGTATATTTGCCGCAAGCGAAATACCACTTCTTGGGTGCATCGTTGGTAAGAACGGTGTACGTCCTGATCCCGAAAAGATCAAGGCGATCACCGACTGGCCTGTGCCGGTTGATGTCAAAGGTCTTCGAAAATTCCATAGGCTAGCGGCGTATTTGCATAAGTATTCACGCAATTACGCCGAGATGACTGTGCACCTCTCTCGTTTGTTGAAAAATAACGAGAGGTGGTTATGGAGCGCTGAATGTCAACGCTCCTTTGATGGTATCAAGCAGAGCTTGATACAATCCCCAGTCCTAGCAATAGCCGATCAGGACAGGCCATTTCATGTGGTCTGTGATGCCAGCGATTTCGCAATCGGCTGTGCATTAATGCAATACGATCTTGAAGGCGTTGAACGCGTCGTCTGCTATCAGTCGCGTCAGCTGCAACCAGCTGAGCGGAACTATCCAGTGCATGACAAGGAACTCCTTGCCATGAAGTATGCACTCGCGAAGTTCAGAGTCTATCTATTAGGAGATAGACCCTTCGTTGTTTACACTGACCATGCGTCATTACGCACGGCAGTGAACAGCCCGCACCTTTCACAACGAATGGCGCGGTGGTTGTCATTCTTTGCGGAATGCAACTTTACGGTCGAGTACAAACCAGGACGACTTAATGTCGTCGCTGATGCACTCTCACGTCGTCCCGACTTTGAAACAGTCGCGAAACCCAACAGTAAGACAGTCACTGTTGCGGTTGTGACGTCCTCAGTCCCATCTACAACGTTGTATGATGATGTGAGGCGGGCATACGCCCAAGATGGTGAGATAGTGAAGTTGTTGTCACATCTCTCCCAACCATATCGAGAATCGTTGAACGATTGTCGCCTGCGTATCGATCTGCATCAGATCGATACACTACTCGTAACGGTTTACTGTATTATACAGCCGTTTCTGGTGACACACCACGTGTTGTCATTCCAGATGATACTGATCTGCGTTTGCGGATCATGTTCGAGTATCACGATGCTCCTATAGGAGGACATCGTGGCCGAGAGAAGACATATCTCACGGTAATTCGAGACTTTTACTGGCCCCGCCAGTATCAGTTTGTGCGAAAGTATGTTCGCGCATGCGAAGTCTGCCAACGAGTGAAGTCAAGTCCTTCACTGCGTGCACCTTTACAGCCTCTACCGGTTCCGGCTGAGTGCTGGGAATCCATCTCAATGGATTTTGTCTTCGGGTTACCCAAAGACGCACGCGGGAATACGGGTATTCTCGTATTTGTTGACAGATTCAGCAAAATGGTACACCTTGTGGCTGTACCAGAGACAATCACGGCAAGTGGCTGTGCTTGTGTCTTTGTTGACACCATCTTCCGACTTCATGGGTTGCCTTGTGAACTCGTTTCAGACAGAAATCCACGATTCACTGCTGATTTCTGGCGTTCCGTGTTCAAATCACTCGGAACGCGCTTAAAGATGTCTACATCTGATCATCCAGAGTCAGATGGTCAGACGGAACGTGCCAATCGTGTCCTTGAAGAGATACTTCGAGGATACGTACACTCCTTTAAGAGTTGGAGTGAGTTCCTGCCAATGGTAGAGTTTGCCATTAACAACTCGGTGCATGCGTCCACGACACATACACTGTTTTACGTGAATGACTTGCGCCATCCGCGTGTACCCACCTTACTAGAGTGTAACTATGGTTCAAGGGGGAGGGACTCGCGCGAGCAAAAACCGATTTGGTTCACGCTCATCACGCTCTGACGAAGAGGTCATGCGTTTGATGCCGATATCGACAACATCGATATCGAAGAAGATGATGTCAGTTAGAGTGCGGAAGCCCTCACTGAAGAAAAGGTTGATGTTGCTGCAGTGCGCTCACAGCACACTGAAGCTAACGAGTCATCAGATGAGTTCATACTGGCTCGTGAAACGGTAGTCCGTTTTGTGCAAGACTCCATCGCCGAAGCGGTGGATAAGCAAAAGCAAAACGCTGACAAGAATGGAAGGGCAAACACTCTTTTATTTAATAAAGGTGACTTAGTCCTACTGTCTACGGTTAATCTACCAAAGCATGTAGTGACTAACTTGGGTAGCAGTAAACTACTACCCAAGTACATCGGCCCATTTCGTGTATTGCACCGCCTAGGCAATGCATACACAATCGAGTTACCACGTAAGATGCGAACGCATCCCACGTTTTACGTTGGTCGGCTTAAGCCGTGCCATCAGTAAGCTGCTTCTTCCGATGAAGAACGCCCTTGCGCTCAAGCATCTCGCAGAGAGCCTTGTGCTCCCGATGGTGGGCATCAACAAGGGTCTGAAGAGCGGTTATCTCAGCCCGAGACCGATCAACAATCCCACGAGCTACCCTTAGCTCGTCACGAAGAGATGTCAGAGATCTCTCGTTCTCAAGCTGAGCAAAGGCAAACTCAGCTCGATGCTTCAAGACAGTGTCCGCCAATTGTAGACGCCTGCCCCGCTCGTGTTCGAGATCGTCGCGTAACGCAAGAGTTACGCGATCAAAGAAGCTCTCGGGAACACACCGATCCCCCATGATCGTGTGGAGAGCGTCTTTCCTCCTCCTCCACCTCCATTAGAGGACTCTCGCGGTGGCCAGCGCTATCTAGTTGAGCAGCTGTTGAACCACCGCGACGTGAACGGACGTCGGACGAGTTATCTCGTCCGGTGGCGCGGCTATCCCCCGTCCTGGGATTCTTGGGAGCCCCGCTCCCAACTGATGATCGACGTACTGGGTCTGGTTGAGCAGTACGACGCGGCACATCCTGTGCCGCAGAAGGACCGCCGGAGAAAGTCTTCCCGGCACGGTCGTAAAGGGATTTTAGATTGTCAATCCCTTCGTACATCTCAGTAGAGACACGTACGCGCCACCACGGGCTGGTAAGGAGGTAAGCCTCCTTAGGTGCTCGTGCAGAGTTGTTCACACAACATGGGCACGAGTCTCCCCAAGAGAGGCAGGGTAATCCTTTCTCCCTTGACAGACGA
Organism: Peronospora matthiolae; assembly: GCA_921007115.2. Taxonomy (NCBI): domain Eukaryota; phylum Oomycota; class Peronosporomycetes; order Peronosporales; family Peronosporaceae; genus Peronospora; species Peronospora matthiolae. Next base: position 41,869 of record CAKLBY020000296.1, read on the forward strand.
TGCAGCTTGTAGCGTGCACCTGTCGGGGTTCGATTTTCAAACTTATCACGAGCTTTGATAAGTTTGTCGTTCCAAGCGTCACGACCTACACCCTCAAGGTTATGGATGTAGGCGTTCCACGCCTGAAGTAGTGAGGGACCATCACGTTTGTGATTCCCACTGTACCATCGATGTCTAAAGAAAGCATCGATGAAGAATTCATGTTCAGCGCGATAGTTTTTCGCGCTGGGGTCAAGGTGATGGATCCTTGACGAATCGAACAATCGTGTTCGATAACGATCACTCGTCGTCGCCGACAAGTGATCCATGACAGATTTTGGAGGCATCCATGCCTTCTTTTCTGGAGCGAGACGCAAGACATTGCGATCCCGCTCTTCCTGCGATGTGCCGACAGAAGTAATGGCACCTCGTTGCGAAGTGGTGTCCATAGGAGAACCGACACCACTGTTAGCGCCCGAGTCTCGCGACCTCGAGCGCCTTCGCTTCGGCGATGGTTCATCTGATTCATCAGTTCATCTGATTCATCAGATAAACCAAAGATACTGCGACGCAAAGCATCGTCCATGCCACGCTTGGCAGGCGGCTTGGATACAATCGCCGTCGATACGGATCCGTTTTCCGTATCAGGAGAGTACGAGACACCGAGCTCGTACTCTGTGAAGACACGAGTGTCTTCATGACCAGCGCCTGCATCACCAAGTGACACAGGCTGGGTCGCTTCAGCAACCGATGAGACATCAGTTGCTGTTGTTTCTGCTTCGGCGTCCGCAAAGAGACGTGCAGACGCGCTTTCGGCGGCCTTGTTCGCGCATCGCATGGGCTTGTTTACCATGCGATGAGATGTTGGAAAGTGGACGCGGACCAACAAGTGCAAACCCTGTCCCAAATGATTTGGGACGAGTATCCATTTAGTCAATCAGTCACTAAAGTGACTGATGGTTAAGGGGGGGTGATGTAACGGGGTGAATCGTTACATAACAATTTATAAGAAATTGTTAATAGAATATAACTATAAGAGTTATATTCTCAGAATATTGTCATAAGGACAAATATTCTGTAGCACTTACGAGTAGTTCCTAATTGGTTGATATAGGCCATTATATCAACCAACGAAGACGCGCCACGACAGACGCACGCAATGAGTGGTGAGCAGATAACTGCTTTACACATTTGTATTTAGACAAAGTTAGATGAAGATAAATAGTGATTTATTGAAGACATTAACTATTATAAATACAGTTCTACTTTTTACTTTAACCAAGTACTCGCTTCTTCTTACCGTCTTCCTCTGCACGTACGAGTGTACGTGAAGTTACGAGGCACAGCCTTATTCTGTCATCAGAATAAGTAGCTTGTACTGTCACCAGTACAAGCTTCAGGGTGCCCCGTTACAGTATGGGTATTGTTGGTCGCCATAGTTCCTCAACATACCTCACTTTCAAAAAAAAAACTGGCGATTGGAACTGATTCGCTCAAAATAGGGGATCATAGGTGGATATCCCTTCGTCCAAACCTCCATTGCAACATCATGAAATCGTGAATTCGGGCACATCCATTTCAATACATAAGGAGTTCTTCAATCGACTTAGGCAGCTGAAACAACCAGGACTGCCATCATGACGTAGTCAAAGTAGCCATCGAAGGTGCACCGATTGATATCGACGGGTACAAGCTTCGTAACAGTGCAGGATGACTCCACCACTGCCCTCAAAAATGCGCAGAATACTGACAATTTCAACAAAAGAGCTGGCCGTATCGTTTCACAGTCCGCGTGGTGTACTAGAGATACGCGCAATCACCAGTAGTGCAGCGCCTGATCACATGCTAAATATAGTCAGCAAGAGAACGGACCATATTCCTTGAAAACAGTGGCGTTTTGCTCGGTCCAAATCTGCTATTCGCAAATGTACCATCCATCGCTCCCAAAATCCGGTCCAAATCGTCGAAAAACACCCTCGTCCACATCAAATCTACACAAATCGTTGCAGTCCAGTCACGTAGCTCCTCGCCAACCATATCGTCAACATTACCATCAACCTCAGCCTCTAAGCGATACCTTAACCCCACGTCCACGTTGTAGCTCATGGTCAAGTCGTACCTGCGCTACGAGCGCTCGTGCTCTTTCGGCGTGATCTCGTCCGTGGAAGGCAACGTCATCTACGACGCCAGTGGTCGCTTTGCTGTCGCCCCTGCACTTGAGTCTGCAGCTGTGTGGAATATTCGCCAAGGCAACAAAGTGCGGGACCTCCAGATATCTGAAAATAGCGGTAGCGGTCAAGTGACGGCATTGGCTCTAAGTCCTGACGGCAATGACGTGGTGTGTGGGTACTCTTCCGGTGTCATCTGTGTGTTTAAACTTGCTACGGGTGCTCTCATTGTGACTCTGGACGGTCACAAGAGCGCAGTGGAGACGCTGACGTACCGCTCAGATGGTGCAGAGTTGGCTTCTGGTTCTCGAGATACGGACGTGATTGTGTGGGACTTGGTGAGCCAGACGGGGCTCTTTCGACTCAAAGGACACAAGGACGCGGTGACAGCAGTTGCTTTCTTGACACCCAGGACATTGGTCTCGAGCTCAAAGGATACGCTCGTGAAAGTTTGGGACTTGGAGACACAGCACTGTTTGCAGACGTGTGTGGGTCACCGAAACGAAGTGTGGTCGTTGGCTCTGAATGTGAAGGGAGATCGACTTGTGACGGGCGCGTCGGACAATCAGCTAAGAGTGTGGAGCGTCCAGCAGACTGACAAGGAGGGAGAGATTGTCAAGCTCTTGGGATCTATCTGTAGGCAGAGCAATGACCGCGTGTCGAGCGTTGCATACCATATCAAGGGAGACTTGGTGGGAGTGCAAAGCGCAGGGAAGACGGTCGAGATCTACCGTGTGCGGTCAGCAGACGAGATCAAGAAGAAACGCCAACGTCGCGAAAAGCGACAACGTGAAAAGGCCAAGAAAAAGCAGCAGCAGGTTGAGGAGGTGGGAAAGAAGAGCAAACCACTGGCGTTACATAAGACACAGGCAGCTAAGGAGGAGGAGGAAGAGGATGCTGCTGACAATTTGGCAACGGATGAACTAGAGCTCTTGTGTGTGGTGCGATCGTCTCACCGTGTCAAGTCGTTTGCGTTCTCCCCTGACGTTGCCAAGGACGGTACCACGTCGTTGATGCTTGGATTGCAGAACAATAGCATCGAGACGTACACGCTCTCACCAAGTGCGACGACGCTTGAGAACAGATACGGAAAGTCCCATGTACTTACGTTGAGTGGGCACCGATCTGATGTGCGTCAAGTAGCGATCAGTTCAGATGACCAGCTCGTTTTGTCGCTGGCAGGTGCGTCTGTGAAGATCTGGAACGCTCGTTCACTGCAGTGCATTCGTACGTTGAGCGATAGTCTTTCTTTGGCACTGTCGGCAGTGTTTGCACCAGGCAACATGCACGTTGTTGTGGGTACAAAGCTTGGTCAGCTGCTGCTCTTCGATCTGAACTCAGGCGAGTGCATTTGGAAGGACGAGCAGGCTCACAATGGTAGTGCTGTCTGGTCCATCGATGTGCGTCCTGATGGACGTGGTATTGTTACTGGAGGTGCGGATCAGCGCGTAAATTTTTGGGACTTTGAGATGCACCGTTCCGACAATGTCGAGAAGAATAGCACGTTGCGTCTAGGCCTCTCACACACCCGCATGCTCAAGATGTCGGATGATGTGCTGTGCGTTCGCTATAGCAACACAAAGGACTCCAAAAAACTGGTTGTAGCAGTGGCTTTGTTGGACTGCACGGTCAAGGTGTTTCACGATGACTCGCTGAAGTTCTTTGTCAGCTTGTATGGCCACAAGCTTCCGGTCATGTCGATGGATATATCTTCGGACGACGCGATGCTAGTGACGGCATCTGCTGACAAGAATGTGAAGCTGTGGGGTCTTGATTTTGGCGATTGTCACAAGTCCATTTTCGCACACCAGGACAGCATCATGTGCGTGCGCTTCGTGCACAAGACGCACTACTTTTTTACTGCCTCGAAGGACAAGTCGATCTGCTACTGGGACGGCGATCATTTTGAGCGTATTCTCAAGATTGATGGCCAACACTTTGGCGAAGTGTGGGGACTTGCAGTAAGCTGTGATGGTAGTTTCGTTGTGAGTTGTTCGCAGGACCGCTCGCTATGCAAATACGTTCGCACGGAGGACCAAGTATTTATTGAGGAAGAAAAAGAGAAAGAGATGGAGCAGCTTTTTGAAGACGAGCTGACGTCGAACAGTAACAACAAAGGACCGGCTCTGGGCAAGGACAAGAGTGAGGCTGGAGAGGCGAGCAATGCCACATCAGCTCCAGCTGCTAAACGCACCATTGAGTCAGTTCGTGCCGGCGAGAGTTTGATGGAAGCTATTGACTTGGCTGAAACGGAGGTGCAGGCTATTGCTGACTTTGCAAGAGTGCAGAAGAAGAAGCTCAAGGAGGCTGCTGCCGCCGCGAAGAAGCTCAAGCAGGAGAAAAAGAAGTCGGTGGAGGAGGCGACATTGAACGCTTTGCCTACGACGGAAGACAAGCTTGAAGACGAGCTCGGGGAATTGAAGAAGCTGAAGAAGGCAAGTCGTCCGCCGAATATGCTGCTGTTGGGTTACTCGCCGCTCAAGTACGTGCTCCAGACGCTGCGGCGTATCCGGCCGCATGACATGGAGGCAGCACTTATTGTGTTGCCGTTCGACTACGTGGAGCGTGTGATCCGGTTGCTGTTGCAACTGATTTCGAGTCATTTGGAATTGGAGTTCTGCTGTCGCGTACTGCTTTTCCTGCTCAAGCTGCACAACTCGGCTATTTGTGCGCGTGTGGGTCTTTTCACTGAGCTTGAGCTACTGTGGCAGCGATTACGCTCGCAACTTGTGGAGAGTAAGAGTCGCATTGGTTTTAACTTGGCTGGTCTCAAGTATTTGAAACGTATGGTTGATGAAGAAAGGACTGGATTTGTTCAAGAAATCGCTTCGACGTCAAGTAGCCGCTCGAAGAAGAAGCGAAAGGTGGTCGAAGCGATACCGTTTGCAGTCTAGCGTGCCAAACGTCATTCCTCTCTCTGTCAGCGATGTGACCTTGAGCCATTATTGCGAATCAGCAAATAGAGCACTGCATTTTATAAGTAACTGTATTGACGTTTCTGTGCGCTAAATTGAAAGCAACTCTTTACTTGTCCGTAACAACAAACAATATACAATAAAACCAATTAATTGCAGAATTCAAATTCCTTGCTTTCGTCTGACATCCCTAAAAGCAGTACGTTTTGACACACGCAGACGTTTGTGAAAAATGAAGCGAGCATCAAGTTGTCTCGATGAGCTGGACCCCACTACGGAGCCTATGGACAAGAAAAAGCGCGTGGAAAACCCCTTCGACCATGCTGCAATTGAGACCTTCATTCGGAATGGGTTTGTGCTGCTACCCGAGGCTTTCTCACCATCCACTGCACAAAAGTGTCGCGAGCTGATTTGGCACCGACTGGCTCAGGATGGTATCACGAAAGACCCGACTACGTGGGTAGAGCGACACGGCATTGCAGGTCCTTGGCATTAACCAGTCTAAGAAATTGCTCATGATTGAAGTGCTCACCGATATCTCGTTCTCGTTGTTGTTCTTGCACCCAGATGTCTATAGTGCTCCACAGGACGGTCAAGTGTGGCACGAGGTGGTGACGCCACGTCTAAAGCGAGCAATGGACCAGCTCTGTGGTTGCAATCGATGGAGAAAAGACTTTGGTCTTGGGTGGTGGATGATCACGTTTCCGGGCCAGGCAGAGCCGCCGTGGGACGCTGCCGGCAAGTGGCACGTGGATGGCGCGTCGTACCAACACCATGTGGATAGTCGAGAGTCCGGGCTGCTGGCAATCTTCCTCTTCTCCGATATTGGGCCGGGGGAAGGAGGGACGGCGTTGTCGGTGGGGTCGCATAAACGAGTTGCCAGGTTGCTGGCGAAGAACGAGCCGCGGGGGATGAAAGGTGGTGCAGTGAGCTACCAAGCCAGACAGTTTCGACGACGAGAGGTTGTGGAGGTAAACGGCAAGGCGGGTGACGTGATGTTAGTGCACCCGTTCTTGCTGCATGCTCGTAGCAAGAATTTGGGGCAAAAGGGAGTGAAGTCGGTGCGTATCATGTGTAACCCGAATGTGCAACTTCACCGCAAGATGAACTTGAGCCGCGCTGACGGTTGCTATAGCCCCGTAGAGCAGGCAATTGTTGATGCCTTGCAGGAACAAGAGACGGGTGTTGAGGAATAGTGAACGCCAACCAAGCTGCACGGTTCGTACTGGAAGGATTCGTCTCAGCTGCATCAACTACTGCCCGAGCGATCTTCCTCGGCTGGATGGTATATGATAGCCCATTTGCTACGATCATGAATCATGCGGCTTTGGATGGCGTTCATGTGCAGCAGTGACACACAGAAGCTCCGTGTCCACGAAAAGACGTGACTTTGACATGTGTACTGATCGAGCTGTGCTTTTGTGTTATCGCGCTCGTACGATGAAGATGTTGGCAGTCAAAGGACTTGAGACAAAACTCCGTAAATGCAGAGAATCAAAGTCTGGAAAGCTACTTGCCGGGAGAGTTTTCGTCTGCGACGCATTTGCGTGTACCGACCACTGTCTTTTGTACTGGAAAGGAAAGCGGAAGTAAGCTAGATACCGCTTACTCTTAATAAACGATATACCACGTCCAACCTTATCGCTTGCTGCGCCGAATTCGTGACAAAGACGTTAGTACTTATCAGATATCGAATTCATTGGTGGCGTTTGCGCACGGTATGCAATAAACAAGATCGATGGCTCGTTTAAGTAGCTGCTTTTCTCATACTAGACGGTAAGGTGTGTGAGTATGAAGAGAAATCAAGCTGGATCAAAATGCTGGTTATACAACAAGACTGAATATGTTGGATATGCAACCAGGCAATCACGATAAATTTTGTAACGGTCGCAATCAAAGAAAAGGAGGTGGTATAGCTACTGAATTGAGTGTTCTGTACGAAAAGCTCTGTTTCGTTAAAGGTAGAGAGATATCAGGAGACTGTCTGGTAATCCCTAAAGAGGAATACTGGACTTTGTTCGAATCGGCTCCAGTTGTGGCCCTTGGATGCACCAGACTTCGCTGGCTGACATCCCTGAAAAGGCCGGAAAAGCTTATTGATAAGACAGTACTTTCGCATTATTTGCTGATCGTCAGCCTCGATATGACACCAATGCGTTTGATGGCAACGCACTTGAGCTGCTGATGTCTGTGCTATACCGAAAGTGAGGTAAACGCAGAGAATGATAGCGCAGGTCTTGGGATGCCAGCCTACAATTTGTGGTAGACAAGGTGCATGATGCGCGGCAAAAGCGTCTAGCGATGCGGTCTTCTGACAGCAGAAAGGAATGTGACGGTTGAGGTTTGGAGTGGTGGAGGTAGTTTAAAGACAAGTCGTTACGATTAATTTCGCAAGGGAGGTTCTCGGCCTAACGATTCGATCGGATCCGTTAGGTCTCCCTAAAAGATGGCAGAAATGTCAACAACGAGGGTCCAGGCCGGTGGAGTCATTGCCTACGGTACAATGTATCACACAACGAGTGCTACAGGCTGTACGACCCACATCGTACTGTCACATGCAGTGGATGCAAGTGCGACCAAAAGGTATCGTAAATGGATTATCTCATGTACCTGTGCGCAAAGGATACGGCATCATGTAAGTGCGTCGACAAAATTTGATGATAAACATTGCTACACATGCTTCCACACGAGTATGATTGTGCTGATGAAGAAGGTAGACTCCCGGATTAATTGTTACTTACACGAATCGAGAAATCAATGCATTCAGTTAAGCGCAGCAGTCGGGTGATGCGGGTAAACGGTGGAAGTGAAGTTGTCAGTGGCCATATACCCTCGGTCCAAGGACCCGACGCGGAGTTGAAGTTGAAAGTTTTACAGGTGGTAATCAAAAAATACGTAGAGCACACGACTTCACCACATAATGACAGCGGCATAGTTGAGCAACTAGAGATTACGGCTACCGGTGAAGTCAGCGAGAGCCTAACGTATCATCTCGATTTCCTTAAAACGGTCGCGCCTATTCCTGTATTGTGGGGGAGAGATTTGTGGCGACGAACCTCATTGCTCACACTCCACAAAGCTTCGTGGCCGCGTGATTCCGCGGTACCTTCGTTCTCGGTTTTTTAAGGATGTGCTGAAATTTTTTTAGAATGTATAAACGTTGAATGGATCGGCAATGAGTCGCATGAGCATGAAAAATGACAGAGGCGTAGACGATGTTGCATCGTAAGTTGCCTCACCGTCAAGTACATCCGTCTCCATCTCCTCTACGACAAATTGGTCGACATTAAAAATAGAGCGAGCTATCCAAACAAAGACCGTCAGGAGAAGTGAGGTGGTGACCCAATGTTGGTGATTGTGAGTGTGCTGGTGCGTAGGGGAAATTTCCAGATCTGTAGAGGCGATTAACGTTGGCACCCGGTGGCGACAAAAAGGGCTTGATGGTGAGGAGGGTTTCGATGACATGCGTGTGCAGCGAGTTTGAAACCTGCGAAGCTCAGCGGTACATGGAGTGTGACACTGGCTATAGTGATAACCGGAAAAATAAATGAATTGTAAAAGTGACCAACGCATGCTGCGCCTTCGGCTTGACACACCATCTGATCACGCATAGTTTCTGGACGTAAAGAGTATCCACCGACAAGCCATAGAGAATATCGTTTCTGACAGGCATCAGGGGTGGCAACGATGCTTCGACGCCGGATCCGTGGTAAATCTACTTCTCGTGGAGGCCAGCCTTCAGACCATTTCCCACGTACGAGTCAAACCATCGTGGCGGCAGTTAGATATAAAGAGGTGAAGATGCGTTGGAATCGCGGAAAGCGATGCATGTGTAGAAAATCACCAAAACCGACTCCCCAGACGATATACTGTTCCTAAAGGACCGGAATTCCTGCATTCAGAGCCCACATCACTCACAGTATGCGCAATATTTATTGACCCACTAGACAGGTCAAGAAGACTGAGGAAATTTATCGTCAAATAAGCTAAAAAGGACAAGTTGTGTGCTGTGATCTGGAGAGTCCAATTAGACCAAGAGATTGGCTTGGAACCTAGTGCAATATGTAATGTTCCGGGAATATGCATGCAAGCACGTGAGAAGCCTTTCAGCCAAAGCCCACACTTCTGCTGTAAAGCAATTCAGGAACGTTTTGCTTACCTAGAAAGAATTTTGTAGAATGTTTTACTAGCCAAATCGAGTCAAGAGTCAAATAAAAGATTGGCTAGTTGTGCACGAAATCCAGTGTGATCGGACAGCGCAATACGATGCAGACGTATGAAAACAAAGGAAGATGCAAAAAATATGGCGGATAGTGCCTTGTTGGCAAGTTGAATGCTGCAAATGTACCGGCTCAGACGCCGGTATTAAAAAAGGAGTAAGTATTGATGGTATGTCAAATAGTATCATCATCTCGTCCTTAAATCTGGTTGATGGGCTCTATCAGATCCTCATAAGTGAGCAGTATATCCCGTACATGGAATTAAGCACCTCGAGCAGTATGCTCTGGGAGTGGCTAGCTATACCACAAGTGATTGGCAACACCCCTGCTACATACACAGAAGGTCGGAGAGCTGTAAGAGGAAGTTGATTCTCTCACCTGAACCTCAGATAAAGCGATAGGCAAGAACTTGTCGATCTCTGGCGCTTGTTCACGAGCCAGTTGCCACTGATCAATGACACAATACTTCGAAACTAGTTTGAGCTCGATTTTGTGTCGAGTGCCTTTGTCTTAACGCAATTCGCATGGCACGGATTTAAGGAACAAGTGCTTGAATTCGATCAAATCTTTAAATCAAAGATTAGCTTGAAGCAAATTCCAAAATTGGGGCGTTTACCGAATAAACCCAGTCTTCTCATCAAGAACACTCTCGTCCATTGATGAGCTGATAAACATTCTATTAATCTCAGCAAATACCATTGCCGACCGAAATATCGGTCACGTACTCGTCTTCCACGACCAGAACGCAAATCTGCTTGGCTGCACCACTATGCGGATAACGCGATAATCCTTTCTGTCTGAGCATGGGCAAATGAGTGATCTTGACGTCATCTTCGGAGAAGCGGTCAGATAAAGTTGGTAAGCGTCTACATTTGGTCCATCATTGACCTAGGCATTCAATGATTTGGTTTTATCCTGGAAATTCTTTTACACACGCTATTGAGAACCTGTTTTTTAGGCCGGTGAAGTCTCGTTAACTTATCTATAAATGCTGGAAAAGACTTTTCCTCAAGTACGTATGTAATTTTTCCTCAAATTCTTCCAGCTGTGGTTGCGCTGCAACAACTAGGTACTCAACGATCAACTCTCCTGTAGATCCAGGATCATCGTGTTGCCCAGTGTAAGCAACCAGTTTATTATGCCTTGGATGTCACCCGCTAGGCGTACATCCATTTTTTGATCCACTCAACTTTTTCTAGTGGTGGGCCTTCGGCGCTGCCTCTGCATCTACACAGCCGCCTGCAACTCCCTTTACCGTGTGGTTGGTTGTCACACTGTGGTCTCGTGCAGTCTTACTAACGACCGAACCGCAAGAGAGGCCAGCGCACTCACTTGCAGTACATCCACACGCTTAGGACGCTCCAAAACGTTTATCGGAGGTCAATATGATGAGCATGTGGAAGGCATGTTCACGGTTCGATGCTGCCAGCTTACCCTGTCTCGTACCTTCTGAGCCAGGGTAAATCAAGGATGAAATCATTTCATGTCATATAGATTAAGTCATATTGCATTATCATTGTACTGCAAATCATTTAATGTTCATTGAAATCCTACCACACCTTCATCTCTGCTATCGAGGCGCCTGTTGCTAGGCGCACCGTCATCCTCGTAGGAGGAAGTGTGCGCTTGACAAACTTGATCCTGCGATCCTCTGGCGACTGGCGACGAAATAAGTTGTTCGACACCACACAGCCAACTACGGCACAAAGTGACAATTTTTTTGTCACTCATTTTAAGATCAAGGTGATGAGGGGCACCTCATTACCCAGTGGAGACCCAACCATATTGCGAATCTGTTATAACTTTAAATAATCAGTTTGCAAATTCTACTGAGGTTGCTAAACCATTAGGGCGCTACGATCCTACTGACCTCGACCGTTTTTAATGGTCCACCACGCTGCTGTGACTCCGCAACAGTATAAGACCCGCATCCGTTTTTGCTTGTTGGCTGTCGGTCGATCACTTCTCTCAGTGTATCGAGACACTGGGCGTGAAGCACTCCACTCGTACGCGTAGAGTCCTAACTTTCAACATTGATTTCACCTTTTCAATCGCTTTGCTGCTTGAATTGCGAAGGCACTCGCTCTCGACAATGCAGAGGTCCAATCGACCCGGCATTTCCGCATCTAATTGTCTCGAAGGTCAAGTGGGGGTCAATCTAGTGTGAGTCTATTTCTCAATAAAGTCCTCTTTCACCACAGTTTTAGTCGCTTCTTCAAGCGACTTCAACTTGATCCAGAACAGGTGATTACTCAAGGGGCCACATGCAAGGCCCTGTAAGCATGTCGTGATCAAAACGAGTTCGCTTACAGAGTTCGCCACCATGCAGCTTGCAAGGTTGCGGATGTGTTGAGCGTAAACGTGAACATCACGCTTACATTGTATTATCTTCAGGAGCTCTAAAAAAGGCCTGAGCTCAGCGCTTGGCGGCTTAACGTTTGGCTAAGCATAGTTTTAAAGACCGCAAAAGATCCAATACACGTTTGTATCGTATGACTGAAGATTCAGGGCGAATGTTCAGGCACGACCTGACAGTTTTGCTGTAGCAAATTCAACTTGCATTTCCTCGTCGTCGATGTGGCTAGCCTGAATGGCATCATTCACTACGAGAAACCATCTCAACATATAGTCTTCCTCGACTCCTTGGTACTTAAAAGCTTTTATAAGCTTGATAGTCTCGCGTCGACGCTGTAAAAGCAGACTAAGACTGTTTCTGTATCAGGAGATCAGTCTGCCGGTGATATTGCTGATGCAGCTGGGTCACTTGACGCGTCAAGTTCTCATTGCAAGGACATGGCAACTATGGATTGCTGCTGATCGCTATCCCTTGAAAAAAACAGAGGCCAAACAGCTTCTTCACCAATGGTCGAAATCGTTTGTTCGACCGCAATCCATTCGACATCACTTAGAAAGGAGAAACTTTCACGGGTGCCGTGAAAAGTGTCGTCACCTTATCGTCTGATACGTTCATGTTGAACGGGTTATGTGGTTCCTGACCAGACTACAAAGTGCTACCAGGTGTTACGGGCACCAGATCGACACACTAACTATTAACAACTATGGAGCTACTATCACCGTAGCAGTGTGAGTGGGGCCCCGCCACCTCTGTAAACTACGTAGGGAAGAGACAGAAATCGGAAATATAGCTAGTTGTTGGCAGAACCTGTAATTGTTATAAGTAAGTCCTATCATTGACCTCTGCTTTAACCTGACAAAAAATATAAGTAAATCCTATCATGTACCTCTACTTTAGTACTAAATTGACCGTATTTACCTACAGAATGCATGCTAAAGTATTTCTCACCACTCATTGCGCGCGTCCATCGTCATTTGGACCACTAGAGCTGGCTGATATGATGGCCCATATCAGCCAGTTGATGAGTTGTTTCTAAAATATTACCCCATACGGTAATATTCACAAGCACTACTAACCTTTATGATGATATTTTAATCAACAAGTATCAGAGTTAATTACATGTAACACAATCACCCCGTTACGGGTACGATGCCTCTACTTTATCTAATGACGGGTGCAGCACTGGCTGGTGCGAGTGGCCAAAGAATTAAGACAGCTATGAGTAAAATTACAGTTTGATACGATGCCTACCCGCGACAATAGCTAGCACTGATGTAGAAAAGAATCCTTTACCGGTCCTAAATTGTACGGCGAAAATGTAACGGGGTGCCTCCGTTACATGATAATTCACATAAGATAATTATTAAGTATGAATAATATGTTAAAACGAATACAATATTCTCACAATATTATCCTAATCGCTAATTTTGCTTCGCAGATGTAATCCCCTGCTCACTGGTTGATATATGACCGAGATGTAAATCAATAAAGTCCAGCCACGACAGGAGCATGTAATGAGTGGTGCGCAGATAGTTACAGTATCTGTTCGTATTTAGACATAGTTAAATGAAGTCAAATAGGGATTTATGAAAGGATTTACCATACAAAAACAGTTCCACTTTTTACCTACACTGAGTACGCTTACTCCGTATAGCAACCTTCCTCTGCACATACGTGCACGTGAAGTAGTCGGACGCACACTACCCCTGCACTGTCAGCAGTACAAGGTTTACTTAGTTAGCTGAATAAGGTGCGCCTCGCTGCAGACCAGGTGTGTCACCAGTGTCATGACGTACTGATGTGCGAAAAATGTCCTACATACTACGATGACATCGAACACGTTGCTGCACGCATGAAGTCGTGATTTCGCAGGCGTGCGTCTTGTCGGAATGCGTGCACAGGGTCGTACCGACGCCAAATTTGCATTTCTTTGGTCGTAATTGCTCATTCTTTAAAGCGCTACAAATGCACGAAAGCATTTCACAATCGGACAGCAAGACTCGCGTCCAAATCCCAGAAAATGATTCGTCTTGTTCTGCTTCGCTCGCTGTATATCTACGACCTGTACGTTCGTCCAGTTTATATACGTTCAGCAGGTGCTGTGCTCAGCTTCACGGCTTTCACGTGTCTGTATATATGGAGTGGCGAGGACTTTGCACGAACCGATTATCCACGGTGCGTGCGAGCTGTGTCTTGGTACGTTAGTAAATTGTGGAGTAAATGTGCGACGAGAAGGACCGAAATAAAGCATGCATATCACAAAAGAGTAGGCAAATGGTGAAATTGCATCTCAACGAAGAGTGTGTGGCTTGTAACTTGGGTTACCAAAGGTCCTGCTCGGTCCACAGTCATGCGCCGGCGGTGCGACACACGCATCCAGAATTTCTAATTTGTTGCTAGTTCAAGACCGCGTCGTCCGCTCGTGGCGTGTCTGCCGTTCATTGTCAGGTGCGTGCTCACGTCCAACCTTTCGATGGGCTAAGATAGAGACGCGCAGAAGAGGGACATCAAGAAGAGCTCTTAGGTCCAACCTTCCATCCTTGTGCTCCAAAGCGCTGGACCAATCTCTTAGGTCCGACATCGTCTCTATAAACACCTCACCTCGACGTCAATCGCTATCCTCAAATCAGCCTTAGGCGTATCAGTATCGTCACTGCATCTGCCGTCTACATGCTGTGATCCAAACCATGGCAGTAACGCGACGCACACAGAACTTGGATACATGTTGATGCTTGGTCAGTCCCTTGGTTGTCGTCCAAGTCTCCAAGCCAGATATAGTATCTGCTAGCCCCTGTAGATGCAGTGTGCATGAGCACACACTTGTGGACCATAAAGTGCGTGTCGTCACTTTGCCCGCCACGCTTAGTGGAATCTCCAATAAAAGGTCACGAACGCGAACGGCTTTCCATCGATGCACTCCTTTCGCCCTTGCTCCGTTCGTTACCTGCGCCTTCCCATCTCACCGCTCTCTTCGCCTCGTCCTTCCGATGTTCTTTTACTGCGACTGGGATCGTGAAGCCCATGGCAAGTCGTGCCCCGAACTCTTCACATGAGCCAAGGCACAACTCAATCGGTCCACGACAGCACAAACCAACCTTACACCTGCCGAAAAAGGCTGACAATGGACGTTAATGCTGACGGTTCCGGAGCGCCGCTACGTACGATCCAGCGACCGACGTCTGGCCGAATTGGCAGCTCAAGCAGCAACCCGGTTTGACCTGGACGAGTTGCAGTATCGACGTTGTGAGTCCAGTGGTGTCATGACGGAGCATGTGATTGACGGCACCATCGTGACTGCAACGAGTGTCATCGAATGCTCGCTTGCCGAGATGCGGGGCCTATTGGTATCGCCCACGAGTGAACGCTACGCTTGGGTGATGCGCGAACTGTTCGGTCGGGACTTTATCTACGGGACGATCGTGCACCACGCGAAAGAAGTGACGACGCAGGACGTGACGGTCCGGACAGCAGCCTTTTTGAAGCGCCACATGCTGGCACGCAATCAACAATGGTGTTTTGTCTGTGCTCATAAGACCTTGGAGAAGAGCCAAGCGGAGGGGGTTCACGGTCACAATAGCGTCGCAGCACCCGGACGACGTGTTCTCGGGTAAAGTCAAGCTGCCAACGTCGTTCATGTCCAGGGTTTCACGGGTTTCTACCTCGTCACTGCTGAGCCGCAAAAGACGACGAAAGCAGGACGAACGAAGCGAGCTGTCCGAGTAACCTTTTGCGCTCACGTACCCTTCACTTTAAGCTCGGGAGACCTGCACCCTTGCGGTGGCTCTTGCCGACGAAGAACCGCCGGAATCGTGATCATGCCTCAAGCGGCGTGGTGCTGGCACGGGTCATGCAATTTGCACGGTCATTGAAGCAGTACCAGAATGCTGTCCGCTGGCGTCGACTCGATGCGCAAGTGTTTGCTGACTTGCGAAAGGTGCAGCCCACAAACACCCGCTGTGCGTGCTGCGCGCGTCGCGTGGATGCCAAAAGAGCATCTTTGGGATGTCAAAAGCAGGCATGGCGTCGTTGCGACGCTCGAAGCGGTGCCACTTGTGCGGCTTCCTTGTCTGTGCTCGTTGTGTACGCTCGACCGGCCAAGCGCCGGCGTCGAGCGAGACGTCTCGGTCTTCGAAGACAGGGGTCAAATACAGCCAAGCAGTACACGTATGCGAGCATTGCATGCAGCGCATTGACGACGCTGACTACGACAGCTACTGCGCCACTGAAGGCAGCACGACGCCTTCCTTAATCCAGCCTGATGGGCCGAATGTGGAGCCAGTGAGCGCGGTGATCGCACACTCGCTAAGTCAAGTGCTTAGTACAACTTCCGAAGAAGAGAAGTCTGTAGTCGTCCGAGTCATCAAGCACATCATCAGCTCAACAAACAGCGGCAACTTCCGAGCGGACTCTAGTGAGTTGACCATGAGACTCGTTCAGTTGTCAAAGGAGCATGGATTTTCGGGCGAGCTGATGCATTTTGAGCCACAGGTAGTGCCTGAAGTCACTCCTAAAGTTCCGTCGGGTCATGACCTCTATCCTGTCGCGGACGGCGGGGGACGTCAATATGAGCTGCAACATGCAAATAGGTGCGAGAGCAGTGTAGCGGACACGGATGATTTTGAAGGAGCTCAAGATACTGAAGACCTCGAGGTTCCTGAAAATGATGAAGATGACTTGGGTGTTGGCGAAGTCAGCAAGGTCGTCGATGCTGCGCACTACCCGAAACCAGCTGATGAAAGCCAACGACTGCACTGGATTGAAGAACATCCAAACATTGTTTCGTACATGATGAACCTCCCGGATCTGGAGCTACTCTGCAATATCGCTTGTGGAGAACTAAAGTGCGATGCGGTGGTAGTTACCCTCATCGGTTATCAAGTCGCGCACGTCGTGGCGTCTTCTGAACCGGCTTGGCGAGGAGGGCAGCTTCCTCGTGATCACACTATATGTGCTCACGCCCTCATAAACGACTACCCACTACTGGTTCCCCATCCGGAAGCGGATGTACGTTTCAGTTCGATGAACGTAGTGCGTCGCGACGGCATACGCTTTTACTTTGGCTTTCCGGTCAAGGTCGATTACCCGGAAGGTGGTGGCTCCACTGCCGTCGGGACGTTCTGCTGTATTCACGTTGGCAAAAGCCGCGAAGTGTCGGAATCCCAGTATGCGCTTATGGCAACTCTTGCTGGAGGTGTGACCCGTGTGATGGAGTCCCGGGCAGCAACTTTACTGGAGGGGCTAGATGAATGAAAGCTGTTAGAGCATTTACTCAGTAGCGAATATATGCACTCTAAGAGTTCTTCGTGTCCAGCGTCGAACGTGTTTTTATACAACGAAACATTGGCAACGAGACATCCGGTGTGGCACGAGACAGGCACTGCTAACGTCACGATGTTAAGCCCGAAACGATAATCGATCGCAAAGTTTGCTGGAAAGGGTCATCGTCATGCATCTCACGCAAGATCGGAAGTACCACTGCAGCCGTCTCTGCAATCAAATGGATGTTTGACGACCCACCGAAAAGAGATGAGTCACAGGCGTAAACATTCCTGGCGCCTGTCGTCCAGGTGTGTGAGTAACCAGACATTTGTCTAGCTACTGACTCATAGCAAATCGACTAATCGTTTCACGACGGACTTGAGCGGATCTGGAATTGTAAGTTGAACTGGGCTTTCTCAAGAACGCAACCTGCCCGAGCACAAGCTTGTTTGACCTTTGACTGGCAAATGCACGTGCAGCACTTAAGAGCTGCAACCGACCGTATTTTCGGCTGCGAGGTGGGGCCATGTTTTCTAGCAGTTGCTGCTCATACAATTGTTGGGGTGAATGTTGCTACTTTGTATCGTATAACAAGCTACAAGCATCGCAGGAGCACCTCACAGGTTTTTGCACTACACCAGATCCGTGCCTATTCACGCTGGTGGTACTTATGCATCAGCTATAAGCTTCGATACCATCCTGTTGCTGACACGATACTCGGAAGCGCAGCATTGGTGCTCATCAATACGGGCATTGCATCAACTACACAGCGTTGCGTGCACCAATGTCCAAAAAGACGAATTATGTGTGCACAAAGAAATTCATCACTTTGCTCGTGTGATGCGATGATGGTTGCAGTAGAGACAAGGGCTGCACGTGCGGGGCTACAGCTGTTTATCCCACAATAAAAGAAGCGCACAGACCATCGATATCAAGGGTGGAGTACACCACAAACTTAGATATCATGGCATCTGCCTCGCATTTTAGCGGCATGAGGGTATTCTCCTATCTGCATGTAACGGGGCACCCTGAAGCTTGTACTGGTGCAGTACAAGCTACTTATTCTGATGAAAGAATAAGGCGGTGCCTCGTAACTTCACGTACACTCGTACGTGCAGAGGAAGACGGTAAGAAGAAGCGAGTACTTGGTTAAAGTAAAAAGTAGAACTGTATTTATAATATTAATGTCTGCAATAAATCACTATTTATCTTCATCTAACTATGTCTAAATACAAATGTGTAAATCAGTTATCTGCTCACCACTCATTGCGTGCGTCTGTCGTGGCGCGTCTTCGTTGGTTGATATAATGGCCTATATCAACCAATTAGGAACTACTCGTAAGTGCTACAGAATATTTGTCCTTATGACAATATTCTGAGAATATAACTCTTATAGTTATATTCTATTGACAATTTCTTATAAATTGTTATGTAACGATTCACCCCGTTACATCACCCCCCCTTAACCATCAGTCACTTTAGTGACTGATTGACTAAATGGATACTCGTCCCAAATCATTTGGGACAGGGTTTGCACTTGTTGGTTCGAGTCCACTTTCCAACAATTCATCGCATGGTTAACAAGCCAAGGCGGTGCGCGAAAAGGCCGCTGAGAGCGCGTCCGCACGTCTCTGTGCGGACGCCGAAGCAGAAACCGCAGCAACTGATGTCTCATCGGTTGCTGAAGCGACTCAGCCTTTGTCACCTGGTGATGCAGGCGCTGGTCATGAAGACACTCGTGTCTTCACAGAGTACGAGCTCGGTGTCTCATACTCTCCTGATACGGAAGACGGATCCGTATCGACGGCGATCGAATCCAAGCCGCCTGCCAAGCGTGGCATGGATGATGCTATACGCCGTAGCATCTTTGGTTCATCTGATGAATCAGATGAACCATCGCCAAGCGAAGGCGCTCGAGGTCGTGAGACTCGGGCGCTAACAGTGGTGTCGGTTCTCCTATGGACACCACTTCACAGCGAGGCGCCAGCACTTCTGTCGGCACGTCGCAGGAAGAGCGGGACCGCAATGTGTTGCGTCTCGCTCCTGAAAAGAAGGCATGGATGCCTCCTAAATCCGTCATGGATCACTTGTCGGCGACGACTAGTGATCGTTATCGAGAACACGATTGTTCGATTCGTCAGGATCCATCACCTTGACCCCAGCGCGAAAATCTATCGCGCTGAACATGAATTCTTCATCGATGCTTTCTTTAGACATCGATGGTACAGTGGGAATCACAAACGTGATGGTCCCTCACTGCTTCAAGCGTGGAACGCCTACATCTGTAACCTTGAGGATGTAGGTCGTGACGCTTGGAACGACAAACTTATCAAAGCTCGTGATAAGTTTGAAAATCGAACCCCGACAGGTGCACGCTACAAGCTGTATCGTCTGTCTAGGGAGAAAGGATTACCCTGCCTCTCTTGGGGAGACTCGTGCCCATGTTGTGTGAACAAATCTGCACGAGCACCTAAGGAGGCTTACCTCCTTACTAGCCCGTGGTGGCGCGTACGTATCTCTACTGAGATGTACGAAGGGATTGACAATCTAAATTCCCTTTACGACCGTGCCGGGAAGACTTTCTCCGGCGGTCCTTCTGCGGCACAGGATGTGTCGCGTCGTACTGCTCGACCAGACCCAGTACGTCAACCATCAATTGGGAGCGGGGCTCCCAAGAATCCCAGGACGGGGGATAGCCGCGCCACCGGACGAGGTAACTCGTCCGACGTCCGTTCACGTCGCGGTGGTTCAACAGCTGCTCAACTAGATAGCGCTGGCCACCGCGAGAGTCCTCTAATGGAGGTGGAGGGAGGAGGAAAGACGCTCTCCACACGATCATGTGGATCGGTGTGTTCCCGAGAGCTTCTTTGATCGCGTAACGCAAGGGTTACGCGACGATCTCGAACATGAGCGGAATGGGCGTCTCCAAATGGCGGACACTGCCTCCGAAGCATCGAGCTGAGTTTGCCTTTGCTCAGCTCGAGAACGAGAGATCTCTGACATCTCTTCGTGACGAGCTAAGGGTAGATCGTGGGATTGTTGATCGGTCTCGGGATGAGATAGCTGCTCTTCAGACCCTTGTTGATGCCCACCATCGGGAGCACAAGGCTCTCTGCGAGATGCTTGAGCGCAAGGGCGTTCTTCATCGGAAGAAGCAGCGTACTGATGGTACGGCTTAAGCCGACCAACGTAAAACGTGGGATGCGTTCGCATCGTACGTGGTAACTCGATCGTGTATGCATTGCCTAGGCGGTGCAATAAACGAAATGGGCCGATGTATTTGGGTAGTAGTTTACTGCTACCCAAGTTAGTCACTACATGCTTTGGTAGATTAACCGTAGACAGTAGGACTAAGTCACCTTTATTAAATAAAAAAATGTTTGCCCTTCCATTCTTGTCAGCGTTTTGCTTTTTGCTTATCCACCGCTTCGGCGATGGAGTCTTGCACAAAACGGACTACCGTTTCACGAGCCAGTATGAACTCATCTGATGACTCGTTAGCTTCAGTGTGCTGTGAGCGCACTGCAGCAACATCAACCTTTTCTTCAGTGAGGGCTTCCGCACTCTCACTGGGATCATCTTCTTCAGTAAGGGTTTTTGCACTCTCACTGGCATCATCTTCTTCAGTGAGGGCTTCCGCACTCTCACTGGAATCAACTTCTTCGACATCGATGTTATCGATATCGGCATCAAACGCAATGACGTCTTCGTCAGAGCGTGATGAGCGTGAACCAAATCGGTTTTGCTCGCGCGAGTCCCTCCCCCTAAACCAGAGTTACACTCTAGTAAGGTGGGTACACGCGGATGGCGCAAGTCATTCACGTAAAACGGTGTATGTGTCGTGGACGCATGCACCGAGTTGTTAATGGCAAACTCTACCATTGGCAAAAACTCACTCCAACTCTTAAAGGAGTGTACGTATCCTCGAAGTATCTCTTCAAGGACACGGTTGGCACGTTCCGTCTGACCATCTGACTCTGGATGATCAGATGTTGACATCTTCAAGCGCGTTCCGAGTGATTTGAACACGGAACGCCAGAAATCAGCAGTGAATCGTGGATCTCTGTCTGATACGAGTTCACGGGGCAACCCATGAAGTCGGAAGATGGTGTCAATAAAGACACAAGCACAGCCACTTGCCGTGATTGTCTCTGGTACAGCCACAAGGTGTACCATTTTGCTGAATCTGTCAACAAATACGAGAATACCCGTATTCCCGCGTGCGTCTTTGGGTAACCCGAAGACGAAATCCATTGAGATGGATTCCCAGCACTCAGCCGGAACCGGTAGAGGCTGTAAAGGTGCACGCAGTGAAGGACTTGACTTCACTCGTTGGCAGACTTCGCATGCGCGAACATACTTTCGCACAAACTGATACTGGCGGGGCCAGTAAAAGTCTCGACTTACCGTGAGATATGTTTTCTCTCGGCCACGATGTCCTCCTATAGGAGCATCGTGATACTCGAACATGATCCGCAAACGCAGATCAGTATCATCTGGAATGACAACACGTGGTGTGTCACCAGAAACGGCTGTATAGTACAGTAAACCCGTCGCGAGTAGGTATCGATCTGGTGAAGAATGATACGCCTACGATAATCGTTTCAACGATTCTCGGGATGGTTGGGAGAGATGTGTCAACAACTTCACTATCTCACCATCTTGGGCGTATGCCCGCCTCACATCATCATACAACGTTGTAGATGGGACTGAGGACGTCATAACCGCAACAGTGACTGTCTCACTGTTGGGTTTCACGACTGGGTCAAAGTCGGGACGACGTGAGAGTGCATCAGCGACGATATTAAGTCGTCCTGGTTTGTACTCGACCGTAAAGTTGTATTCCGCAAAGAATGACAACCACCGCGCCATTCGTTGAGAAAGGTGCGGGCTGTTCACTGCCGTGCGTAATGACGCATGGTCAGTGTAAACAATGAAGGGTCTATCTCTAATAGATAGACTCTGAACTTCGCGAGTGCATACTTCATGGCAAGGAGTTCCTTGTCATGCACTGGATAGTTCCGCTCAGCTGGTTGCAGCTGACGCGACTGATAGCAGACGACGCGTTCAACGCCTTCAAGGTCGTACTGCATTAATGCACAGCCGATTGCGAAATCGCTGGCATCACAGACCACATGAAATGGCCTGTCCTGATCGGCTATTGCTAGGACTGGGGATTGTATCAAGCTCTGCTTGATACCATCAAAGGAGCGCTGACATTCAGCGTTCCATAACCACCTCTCGTTCTTTTTCAACAAACGAGAGAGGTGCACAGTCATCTCGGCGTAATTGCGTGAATACTTATGCAAATACGCCGCTAGCCCAAGGAATTTTCGAAGACCTTTGACATCAACCGGCACAGGCCAGTCGGTGATCGCCTTGATCTTTTCGGGATCAGGACGTACACCGTTCTTACCAACGATGCACCCAAGAAGTGGTATTTCGCTTGCTGCAAATACACACTTCTTGAGGTTTGCATACAATTGATGCTTTCGCATGATTGTAAGAACCTGTCGGACGTGGTACCTGTAAACCTCAACGTCCGACTTTCCATCCATAGCTCGACTGTGGATGAATACGTCATCGAAATAACTCGGCACAAATTCTCGTACTGGTCCCAACAGATGTGATACACATCTGTTGAACGTGGCAGGGGCATTACTAAGCCCTTGTGGCATTACTAGCCATTCCCAGAGCATGCCGCTAGGCGTGATAACTGCGGTATAGGGTATATCCCGTTCTCGCATAAGGATTTGATAGAGTTTATCTATCTGATTCATGGACGAAAAGATGGTACTCTTTGACATACCATCTATGATTACGTCCTTCCTCGGTATCGGCGTCTGTGCCGGTACCGTTGCAGCATTCAACTTGTTAAATGCATGCATAATCCGCCACCCTCCTGTTGCTTTTCGCACACAGAAGGTCGGAGAGCTATGTGGGGAAGTTGATTCCCTCACATGGCCCGCAGCTAAACGATCGGCAAAGAACTTGTCGTTCGCAAGTACTTGTTCACGAGGCAGTGGCCACTGCTTCACGACACAGTACTTCGAGCCTGGTTTAAGCTCGACCTCGTGTCGAATACCTTTATCCTTCGGTAATTCGCACGGAACAGTTTCAGGGAATACATCCTTGAATTCAACCAAATCTTCATGAGAGGATTTGTCTTGAGCGATTCCCACGATTGGGAGTCATATCGCTCAATTCGTGTCTTTTCATCTAGGACACTCTCGTCCATAGATGAACTACTGAGAACTCTCTCGTTCTCAGTGAAGACTGTTGCTGACCTTATGTCGGTTACACACTCGTCGTCAGCGACGAGTACGCAGATCTGCTTGACTTTGCCACTACGCAGATCACGCAAGAACCTTTTTATGTTCGAGCGTTGGCAACTGAGTGATCTCCGAAGTCAACTTCGGAAACGCAATCAGATCAAGTGTATAAGCGCCTACACTTGATCCGTTATTGATCATGACATTCAATGTCTCTGTCATTTCCTGGGGACTTATTCCCACAGACTTATTCCTTCGGCTTCCCGGGGACTTATCCCCGCGGGTTTCGGGGAACTTATTTCCGCCGTATTTGTAATATCGGGACTTATTCGCTTTACCTCCCTCTAGCTGTGGTTGCGCAACCACAGCGAGATCCTCTACGAAAGACTCTCCAGTCGATCTAGGATTATCGTTTCGCTTAACCTGAGCGATCGATTGTTTCTCTTCTAGATGTTCCCCGCTAGGGATACATCTTTGTCCCGGTCCACTCTCGACTTATTCGAGTGGTGGACCTTCGGCGCAGCCTGTGTTTCCTCACAGCCGCCGGAACTTTGCTCCAAAGTGTAACCGTTTGGTACACTAAGGTTTTGTGCAGTCGTACTAACGACCGTACCACAAGTGAGGCCATCGCACTCACTCGTAGTACATCCCCCACACGCTTGTGGACGCTCCAAAACGTTCATCAGATGGCCATCTGATGAACAAGCGGCAGGCATCGTTACTGTCCGATGTCGCCAGTTTACTCGTGGTTCGTACCTTCTGAGCCACGGTATTCCAAGGATGACATCAAATTTGTCATCCAAATCAATACGATAAATTCATCGTCATATTGGGTATCTTCTAGCGTATAGTGGATCTTCACTATACGCTTCATGACGGTCACGGATGCGCCTCTCGCAAGACGTACCGTCATCCTCGTAGGAGGTGTCCCATCATTCACTGAATTCTTGAAGTGATTGCCATCTTCTAGCGATTGGCGTCGCACAAAATTGTTGAGACGCCCCACAATCGACTAAGAGCTCGAAGGGACAACTCATTGTCACTTCGAGTTTCAAGATAATAAGTGAGTCCTCATTACCTGCGACGTAACACGCAACGTTTGTGCTTTCCCCTTATCATCAATAGTACCACAAATTCTCTTGACGTTGCTTGCTGGACCAGTAGAGATTGCTCGCACCTACTGATCCTGGACCGTTTTTTGACGATCCATCCCGTTGTTGCGTCTTCGCACCAACAGCGGACCCGTCCCCCCTGGCCCTTTCTCATTGGGTGGACGGTCACTACGCCCACAGTGTTGCGAGACGCTGGACGAGGGAAACTACACTCATAAGCGTAGTGTCCTGTCTTCTGACATCTGTTGCATTTCTGCAACCTTTTGTAGTCTGTAGAGCGGGAATTCTCGCTCTCTGCATAACAGGAGTTCCATCGGCTCTGGACCTCCGCTGTCATATCGTCTCCGGTCGACGATATGATGTCGAGCTTAGCGCGAGCCTGTCTCAGACTGAAGTCTTCCTGTTCCGCAATGGAAATGGCTTGTTCTAGTGAGATCAGGTCAAACTGGAACAGGTGAGAATCTTAACAGGATCATCCGCAAGACCCAGCATGAACACCGAAACCAGCATTGTGTTCATCCGCGAGATATGAGCTTATACAACTCGTGAGATGTCGTACTATGTTGAGCGTAAGCGTGCGCATCACGCTTACCCTGCTTGAAGCTTCAAGAGAGTTCAGTTCGAGCTCTGAACTCAGCTCTAGGCAATTTGCAAACGTTTGTCTGAGCACGACTTGAAGACTTCCAACGACCCAAACGCATATGGGTCGTGCAATTTGAGCCCCAGTGCCCAAGTCTTGGCACGTCCTGCCAGATTTGACTGGGCAGTACGGCTTTTGCATATCCCCGTCGTCGATGCGACGCGCCCTTATGGCGTCATCCGGGTCGACGAACCATCTCAAGAGGAGAGTGCTTCGACCCCCTATGCTTGGAGATGTCAATCTTTAAAGTCTCGGGTCGACATGAGTGCATCGGCCCCGCCAGCAGCATCCTGCTGCTGTCTCAACAGTTCAAACTGTTGAGCA